>SJYC01054387.1:0-37155 GCA_006408675.1 Madoqua kirkii
CCCCCCCCCCCCCGACCCCGAACCACCACTGACTCTTACTCCGGGGCTTTCTGTGGCTTATAAGAGTTTTCTCTGCTTGTGTGCTCGAGAGTGTGCTGTCGGCTTAATCTTACCTCCTCGGCCAGTAGAGGGGAGAGGAGGAAAGCTGGCTGCTCCCTGGGTTCCCGCAGACCCCAGGGCCCCCTGCTCAAACCCTTCCTCCTGGCCCCAAGCTCTGGGGGCAGGCTCCACGGGTTTGGGAGGGAAGGGAAGTGAAGTGAAGTGAAGGTCGCCAAGAGTCATGTCCAACCCTTTGCGACCCCATGGACTATACAGTCCGTGGAATTCTCCAGGCCAGAATACTGGAGTGGGTAGCCTTTCCCTTCTCCAGAGGATCTTCCCAACCTGGGGATCAAACCCAGGTCTCCTACATTGCAGGTGGATTTTTTTCCCAGAGGAGAGGGGTGGTCATTTCCTGGTAGCTTTGCTCAAGCTCAGACATGGTGGGTGAGAGAAGGAAGGAGGCAGCCTGGCCGGCTTCTGCTGCAGACCGGACTCCCCCACAAGGGATCTTCGAGATGGAGTTTTCTGTTTTTGCTCACCCATGCCCGGCCCTGGGGACCGGGACAGGAGTCAGCTGTGGGGAGGGGTGTGCGCACGTGTCTTCTTAGGTGGGGCGAGCTGCACTGCAGAGGCCCGGGACCCCAGCCCCCCAGGAGGGCTTTCCTGGGCTTGGAAGGTACCTAAGATTCCAGGATGCTTTCCTCAGCTTTCGTCCTTCATATGCCAGAGCCTGAAATACCTCCCTCTCAGCAAGCGAGATCGTGGGCAGGAAAGAACTCGGAAACCTGTGACGTGCAAACAAAGGCGCTGTTGCTTGTTTGGAGTCCAGTGTTTTCCCCAGCAAGCCTATGTGCCTTGGGCCCTGGGTGGGGCCGGGGAGGGCTGCGGGCTGGTCCCGCCTGGCCCTGCTCAAGGAGCCTGGGCACCTGTGGAAGGGGGCGGGCAAGGAGCTCTGCTCACCCCACGGGGCTCTGCTGGGCAGCCCTTCAGCTTTGAGACCAGCAGTGTCCTGGCCACTGCGAGGGGGGACCAAGATGTTGATGGTGATGAAGAGAGACGGGAAGAACGAATACTGAGGGCTCCCTCTGTGCCAGGCGCGCTCTGAGTGCCTCACAGCCAGCCACTGCTGCCGCCCCATCGACACCACCGTCACCTCCCACCAGGACCCTGTGGCCGCGCCCTAGGCTGGTCTCCATGTGCAGCTTCACTCCCCTCCAGTCTGCCCTCCACCCCTACTGTCTCTAAACAGCACAGCGTCCGGGGGGCTCACCCTCTCCCTGGTCCTGTATGGGCAGCTCACGCCTGCCCAGCTCTCCCCGCCCCACACCCTGCAGTGCCCCAGCCCTGGATCTTCGCCCTGCCCCCTCTGCCGTGGTCACTCTTCACCCAGATGTCTGTGACCACTGCTACTTCATCCAGCCACGCTGTCAAGCCCAGCCTCCTCCCCTCTGGCCTGGGCCCTCCTGGGAGGTCCCTGTTATCACTTGAGTTCCCCTGATAATGTCACCAACATGTTTGTACCCCTCTCCCACGCTGGGCTGAGGCCCCCAGGGGACAGGGGGGTTGATGTCTTGTTCCCTAATGTGTCTCCAGTCCCTAGCACAGTGCGTGACACAAGGCTGGCGAGTGAACAGATGAACACAGTTCCAGCGCATCTTTCTCCGTGGTGCAGATGCATCGCTGCCTGCCTTTTACAGATAAGGATGGTGAGCTCAGAGAGGTGGACTGACTGGCTCATGGCCACACAGCTGCAGCAAGACAGGGCCAGGCTTGGAGGCTGGTGTCTGTAAGCCCAGAGCCGTGTCTTAGGCACTGGACACTCCCACCTCCTTGGAATCTAGGCAGGCCTGCCCTGCAGGGCAGGACAGAATTGTGAGGGGACCGAAACTAGGTGGGGGAAGACCCCCAGAAGACGTGAGGGGTGGGCCGAGGAGGGAGTGAGAGGAGAAACTGAAGGGCTCTGAGGGGGCTGGGGGCAGGTCGGGGACTCAGTGCTGGTCAAGACAGGGTACCTCTTCCAGGGGGTCCCCGAGGAGAGGACCCCCTCGGGCATCAATGCTCGTGAGACCATCGTGTGGCCCAAGTCCAGGCTCCCTGCACTGGCTCTGTTTCCTGGCGTGATCTCAGGAGAAGCTCAGGCGTGGCCTGGCTTCCCAGGGCAGAGAAACACATGGTGAGAGCGTGTGTGTGTGTGTGTGTGTGTGTGTGTGTGTGTGTGCGCGCGCGCGTGTGCGTGCATGCGTCCAGCCTTGCTGTTTGCGTTGCCACCACGTCTTTTTAATCAGCTATTTCTGGGAGCAGTGACTTCATGTGCCGTGATTCTTGACACAGCCATTGTCGGGCGTCCATGGAAGGATCAGGCCTGGCACCATCCACCATCCTCTAATGAGCCGAGTTGGGAGGTCCTGACCCAACCTGATCCCGGGGCTGGGGGGTCAGGTCTGCCTCCAAGAAACTCGCCTTTCAGCAATCTCCCTTAGATCTGGGCTTACCCACAACCCCAGTGCGGCCAGGGCACACCCTGTGCTGTGGGCTGGGTGCAGAGGGCGGTCACACCCAGTCTCTGCCCCTCAAAAGCATCTCTTGGATGGAGGAGGCAGATGGGTCAACAAACTACGGTAAAGGGGCTGAAGGGGGATGGGACGGAGTGGGGGCTCTGCTGAGGCTCAGGGACAGCTCCTTGGACTTGGTGATTGGGTCCCAGGTTGAAGGTCAAGGCTGGTGGCAGGGTTCCTTGAGGGGAAGAGGGAAATCCCGTCTGTTGCTGCCCACATGTCCTGTGTGGGGGCCTGGGGAGTGGCAGGGATAGAGGGGAAAATGCTGGGAAGTCAGGACTCTATCCTGAAGGCTGGGATGGGAAGGATTGTAAGAGTAGCTGGGAGGGGGGCGGTGGGGGGTGGGCCTGGTCAGACTGGTGATTTGTCAGCTCCACCCCCCACCGCTGGGCTGGGTGCAGAGGGCGGTCACACCCAGTCTCTGCCCCTCAAAAGCATCTCTTGGATGGAGGAGGCAGATGGGTCAACAAACTACGGTAAAGGGGCTGAAGGGGGATGGGACGGAGTGGGGGCTCTGCTGAGGCTCAGGGACAGCTCCTTGGACTTGGTGATTGGGTCCCAGGTTGAAGGTCAAGGCTGGTGGCAGGGTTCCTTGAGGGGAAGAGGGAAATCCCGTCTGTTGCTGCCCACATGTCCTGTGTGGGGGCCTGGGGAGTGGCAGGGATAGAGGGGAAAATGCTGGGAAGTCAGGACTCTATCCTGAAGGCTGGGATGGGAAGGATTGTAAGAGTAGCTGGGAGGGGGGCGGTGGGGGGTGGGCCTGGTCAGACTGGTGATTTGTCAGCTCCACCCCCCACCGCTGCCCATGTGAGGGTTGGGGTGGGAGGGGTCTGGGAGGAGGAGGAATGAGCTGACCATTGAGAGCCCAGTCCTCTTTTCCCTTCCTCCTCCTTCCTGCTCATGGGAGAGAGTGTCCTCCCACAGCCCTCCCCCACACCGCCAGGCACTCCAGTCCCCACTCTGAAGAATGCTGCTGGACTAGGGATAAGAGGTGATAGGAGTCGATAAGGGTAGGGATTTACGGTGGTCTCTGGAAAATGTTTTGCCTAGGTTTGGGCAGCTCCGGAAGGGCCCTGGGCCCCCCACCCTGAACCTATATGCTATTCTAGGCTTATTTATAGCCTTGTTTGGAGGTGGGTTGAATGACTCCTAGCAGGATATTACCCCCGTGAGGGGTAGTACTTGGTGTCAGAATCTTGGCCAGGACGTGGAGGTGGGGGTCCCCCACCAACTACCCATCCAGGGGTTCCCTGGGCCCTACCACGGAGCAGGCCCCTGAGTGAGACTGCCTGCCTAAACCCAGTTCCAGAGCCTTGAGCTCGTTACTTAACTGGCCCGAACTTCACTTCCCCTCTCTGTTAATGGGACACTTGTTCTGCCTACTTCTCAGGACATTTGTGAGGATTATTTATTTTTCAAGGGGGAGGGGCTTAATGGTGAAGAGTTGGGAGAGGTGATGGAAAAGCCCGCAGGTGGAGGGGAGAGAGGAGCACCTACTTGGAGGAGCAAGAAAGGTGTGGGTCCTAGTCTTCACCGCTCCCAGACCTCAAGCAAGTCTCTCATCTCTCCCAGCCTCAATTTCAGGGATCAGGGAAGGAGCGAGAAGAGGCTCGATGGTGGTCGGAGCCCATAGGATCAGGGGAGGGACTGACACATCTGTTAAGACTTCTGTTTTCAATTCTTCCAGTATTGAGAGTCAGCTAACTGCCTGCCTCTTGAGTGGACATACAGTAGGGTGATGCTTTGAAAAGGGCTCGTCCCAAGCTGAGGGTGCCATGCTGTCCCGAAGGGGGTGGTCCACCTTCACCCCCGCCCTGAGCCCCACCCATCTTCCTTTGAGGCCTTCCCTATCCCAGCTGTACAGCCATTGTCTTTTTTGGTAAGAAAAACAATTCAGCTTAACAAACATTTCCTGAGCATCTTTTGTCTTCTTGGGTCCTTGTTGGTCCCAGGGGATATAGGGATGGTGAAGATACTGACCCAGGTATTAACAAGGAAGATGACTGTGGAAGCAGCTTGTGTTTAAAGGTCTGAATGTGAAAGCAGCCAGCTGGCGGTGAGAGGCTCTGGGTTCTAGGCTCTCCTTTCTGCCTATGGTGCAGTGGGCTAATGACAGGACCGCTGAGTCTCAGCTGCTTCAACTCAGGACCTGGGGCAGTCTCTGCTCATCTTCCCAAGCACGAAGGCTCTGTGATCACGGTTGGATTAACTTACTCTGTCTATTCCAGGTAGGTGCTAAGTGCAAGTAGCAGAGCTAAGGAGCAAACTCCAGAGGTGGTAGGCTGACCAGACCCAGGGGTGGATCCACTTCTGCAACTTAATGTAACTTTGGCCAAATTACTTCCTAAATCTCTTTGGGACTGGTTTTTCTCAGATGTAAAGTAGGTATGATGATAAGCCTGACATACTGTAGCCAGACTCTTGGGGAGCTCACCAGTCATATTAGTCGTGCTGTGAACCTCTTGTCCTGAAAACAGTGCCTGCTTAATGCCAAACACACCCCCAAACCCCTTCTCCTCTCCCCAGCTCTGCACGTCAGAGGGGAACCAGTTAGTAGAGGTCTTCAGCCTGTCCTGCTGGGAGAAGAGGGCTGAGGAGGCAGGAACTGGGAACCTCAGGCCTGCAGCTGATTCAGGAGCCTAAGGACAGGCCCCCACAAACAATTCCAAGTGGGACATAGGCCCCCACAAAGAGCAACTCCCCTCCACCCCCTGCCACCCGCGACTGGCAGGGGCCAAATGGTTTTAAACCTCCTTGGTTTGAATATATACTAGTTTGGCATTCTGTCTTGCTTTATGAAAAACTGTTTGCTAATGAAATTAATAGTGTAAACAAGATTTGAGGAGGGCAGGCGGCCAGGGAGGGGTTATTTAGCACACACTTCAAAGGACACCCCGCTCCAGCATCTCCGCCGCGCCATTTGCATAGGTAATGATGGTGCTAATTATAGGTGGCCTCATCTGTTAACAACCGAGTTTGCCAGGCTGCGCTACATTATTGTAATCACCCAGTCAGAATTCCCTGGCATGCTTTTCACTGAAGATAACAAGAACAATAATAATAATGCCTATCATGTCTTCCTCCCTTGCTACGTGCCAGACATCCTACCGGGGCCTTGACAGTCATCATCTCATGTATTCGTCACCACAGTTCTGTGTCCCAGAGATTCTTATCTCCTGTGCAGAGGGTGAGACTAGGTACAGAGAGCTAGGTAACTTCCCTGGGCACACACAGCCTAGCAGTGGCGGGGAGAACCTGAGGTCTTGCTGACTGTCACGCTCCTTCCACTCTGCAGCATGCTGCTCTGGGAAGACCTGTCACGGGCTCCCTCTATCTGGTTCTCATTTGGTCCTCTCAGAAGCACCCCTCTTTCTGCAGAAGAGGGACCTGAGACCCTAACCGGTTGCTGAAGGCAGTACAGGAAGCAAGCCCATGACCTCTTAACTTCTACGGTAAAACCAGCCTCATATCTCCATCCACCTATGTGTGTGTGGCTGGAGGGGTTGAGGGAGAAGGGGGCTCCTCTGCCTTCCCAAGGTCTTAGAGGCCTTTATTTTTTAAAAAAGTAAATTTAACTGGAGTATAGTTACTTGACAATGTAGTGTTAGTTTCTGCTGCACAGCAAAGTGAATCTGCTCTTTGTACACATATATCCCCTCTCTTTTGGATTTCCTTCCCATTTAGGTCACCAAAGAGCACTGAGTCGAGTTCCCTGTGCTGTGCAGTAGGTTCTCATTAGTTGTCTGTTTTATGCGTGGTAGTGTATACATGACAACCCCAGGCTCTCGGCTCACTGCCCGCCCCCCCCCCTTGGTGTCCATACGTTTGTGCTCTACGTCTGCGTCTCTTTTTCTGCAGTTTCCCCTGAGGTCTGGAGAGATTGTGTCCCTTGCCACTCCCCTTCCAGCAGGGCTGGGCCTGGCCTCACTGCCAAGGACAATTATGAGGCAGTAAGCAGGTGGGAGGACACCTGCGCATCCTGAATGGCTTTTCATGCGTTGTCACTAAGTCGGAAGTTGCACACGGGTGGCTCAAGACCATGGGTAGCCCCCAGGCTGGTCTGGGAAGGTAGTAAGGTGATTTTTGGTGTTTTTTAAAAAAAATCAGTTCCCAATATTTAAGCACTCCTGAAACATTCACCTTCAACATTCACCCAAAAAAAATCTGGATTTCCAGCTTTTCTTAAAAACAATCCAAAATAACAGATGCAGTAACATTGGGCCTATGTTCCTGCAGAGCAGAGAACCGGCCTCCGCGGTTCACACCAGACTCCTTTACTCCTTGGAAAGCCTTCGAGTTTGCTTAGCCTGCACCAGCTCTTCCCAGTGATCCTAGGAAGAGTGTACGGGGGATAGTGTTCCCATTCTGTAGATGACGCTTGGGAGCCGAGTGGGCCATCCCACAAGGCTGTTGTCAGCTTGGCCTTAAACCTCCATCCGCACTGGCCACCTCATGTGGTTTTCATGCCACTCCACTGCCTCTCAGCCATGTCCAAACCCACTGTCCGCCAAGGCAAGAAAGAAACCTTTCACAGGCCTAGTGACTCAAAAATAACCAACAGTGAGCCCAGGGAACCGTTCCCGTCTGCCCCTCCACTACTCCACCATCTCCTTTTCCACCCTTCCCGAGGCCGGAGGGGACATGGGAACCTATTCATTTAAACTCAATTATTTTCTCGAAGACAGAACGGAACTGAATTGGGTCAACAGCTATATTTGCTGTGCTCAGCGCTTTCCTGTGCAACAGCATCAGCCACCGGCTGCGTTGCTGGGCTCTGTGCCGCCAGCCTCACCAATTAGAACTCCCTACTGGTGGCCATTCCTTGGCAGACTTGACCCTGAAGGAGGTCGTTCACCCAGCAGGCTGCAGGAGCGGGGTCTGGTGGCCGCCACCTTCCAGTCCCCAGCCAGCCAGCTCCAGTCTGCAGGGGGAGGTGTCTCTAACCATGGAGCATCTTACAGATGAGCAGAGAAAGACCCAGAGACATTAAGCACTTGCTGGAAGGTGGGCCTGGAGCCAGACACTACAGGGACCTTTCCTAGCCGCGGTGCTCGACTGCTCTGCACTTCTGTCTCCTCGTCTTGTAAATGAGGCATAAGAACTCGACACACCTCCCGGGGCTAGGCAGTCACCATGTCAATGTGGCACAGTGTGCCAGGGGCCTGCCCCCGGTCAGCCCATCTGTCCACACTCGTGTCCTCGCACGGGGCACCAGGCGTCGAGTGTGGTGGGGGACCCCAATCTCCGTGAAGCCTTCCCCAGTTGCTCGCACCCAAGCTGGGGCTGTTCCTGCCATCATTGCAGATCGGCGGTTGGGCCACACCCTGCGCTGGATACTTCCACGGTCTCCCCTGGGCCTGTGGCCTGTTAGGTGTCTTTTTGTTTGGCACCAGTGTCTGTGTGCAGCCCTCCCCCACTGGACTGCCAGCTTCGTGTGTCTCGTTGACCTGCCTGTATCCTGGGGCCCCTCCCTTTCTAGCGGTGTGGCCTCGGCCTGGATGTTTAACCTCAGCGGGCCCGCCTGTAAAATGGGAACAGCAGTGCCTCCCTCTGATGCACGTCACAGAGAGGAGGCAGTAGCGTTCAGACATAGCAGTGCTGCAGCAGCTTCTCAGAAAGCATGTGGAAGAAATCAGATCAGACACTTGCTCTCCACCCCAGACCCGGGAGCTCCGAGAGCGGGGCTCTGGGCGATCCCGGGAGGGGCTGTCAGTGCCGTCTGGCTGCACGACTGCTGCCTGCTCACGTGGAGAAGTGAGGACAGGGCCGTGGCCTGTGGGCCTCCCCTGCCTGCCTCCGTCATCTCTTGCCGCGGGACAGAGGGCTGGACCTTCGCAGGGGCCTGGCCGCGCCAGCCTCGCGGTTCTCCCCAGGCCACAGGGCCTCCAGTGTGTGTCTCCTGGCAGCTTTAGGACCTAGAGGTGGAGTGGGGCCTCCTCCCTGCATCCCCATCGCTGGTTCCAGGGGTCGGGGAAGGGTGAAGGAGACAGTTCAGGGGGGTTGAACTCCATGACCTCTCAGGGTGGTGGTGAAATGAGGGGACATGTGTGACCTTGGCCTGGTGGAGACATGGTGTGGTGGTGGCTGTGAAGGAAGAGCCCCCCTCCAATGCCGGGGGACCAGGGCGTGGGACCTGGGCAGTAGGTGACCCCGTCAGAGACCCAGAAGCTGGGCTCTCGGTGGGAACGCCGTGGGCAGCTTTGGTGTGTCACGGGGACCGGGAGCTTAGGAGTGAGGGGGAATTGACCACAAGCTGATCCTGCAGCCGAGGAGGCAGTCACAGCCTTGGAAACTGGACTCAGCCCCTCTCCCTGGCTTGCTGACAGCGCTCAGGCCCTAGAACACCATGTGGGTGTAGCCCAGGACTTGGCACTGTGACAACCGAGGAAGGGAAGTGCTGACCATGTCCACCGCTGGTTCCAGTCAGTTTACTGCTGTACGTTTGCACGAAGGCATCACAGGGGTAGGAATTTACTCCCCCTAAATGCTTAGATGGAAACATTACCGTGTTTTGCGTGAACATGTGTCAACATCACTGTGGGGGGGATGGTTCCAGGATTCTTTGCCAGCTGAAGTCATTACCACCAGACACTGGTTGGGGGCCTGGCAGATGGGGTGGAGGCAGCCAGGCTGGTGGGGGGGGAGGGGGTAGCCAGAGGGCAGGAGTCCTCATGGGAACAGGGGAGGGGGTCTGAGCAGGTGGAGTGGGGGAGGGAGCTGGTTGGCTGCAGGCTGACAATATACATTAACCTCTCTCTCCCAGGTCATGCAACAGTGGTCTTGGGAATCTTGAGGGGTCGGGACAGAGAACAAAGGCTCTGGAAGGGTGAGCGCTGGCAGCTCAGGCCGGGAAGACAGGCTGGGGCCAGACTGTTGAGGGGCCAGTAATCGTAGCTGTGATCAGCAACTAGCTGTGTGACCTTGAGCAGCTTTTCCACCCTCTCTGTGCTTCAGCTTCATCTTAGTGAAACATCTCTGTGGCTACCCACAGCTTATGGCTCTTTGGAAGTGTAAGAAGGTAATGTATGTAAAATATCTAGCGCTGGGCCTGGCACAAAGCAGGCGCCAGGACACACTTACTGTTTGTTGGTGATGATAAAACCATGCAAGTATAGATGTGCTCACGTGAGTTAACAGCTGGGACACACTGAAACTGCTACTCAGAACTGGCCCTGAGTCTGATACCAAGTTTGTTTTCTCACCCTCCGCTCAGTGCGGCAGTGGCGTCTTCAGAAGCCCTCGTCCGTGAAGAGCCAGGGCCCGGGGCTGACTCTCCTCCGCGGGCATCCCTCTCTGGTCTGGTCTGCTTTTGCTCTGCAGACTCGGCGGGCGGGGGAGGAGGGTAGCGGGTTACAGCGGTGCCCTTCTCTGGAGGAGGCAGTTCTGGGCGAGCCTCAGAGGGCTTCTGTCCTCTACACCGGCTCTAGAAAGGAGAGGCTCCATGGTCACAAGAGAGGTCCTTCTTCCAGGGTCTGAGCATCACTGTCCCCAAGGGGATGTACAAGCAGTGCCTGGAAGTGTTCCTTGACAGCCTTGGGGCCACCTCCCTTACACCCCAGAAAATGGGAACCTACTTGAGGAAGGCGGGTTCCAGAGTCCCCCAGAGAGCCTGGCCCAGCTGGTGAGACACCTTCAGATCTGAAAGAAAATGCAACATCTGGGCTTATCATTGCAGATCGGCGGTTGGGCCACACCCTGCGCTGGATACTTCCACGGTCTCCCCTGGGCCTGTGGCCTGTTAGGTGTCTTTTTGTTTGGCACCAGTGTCTGTGTGCAGCCCTCCCCCACTGGACTGCCAGCTTCGTGTGTCTCGTTGACCTGCCTGTATCCTGGGGCCCCTCCCTTTCTAGCGGTGTGGCCTCGGCCTGGATGTTTAACCTCAGCGGGCCCGCCTGTAAAATGGGAACAGCAGTGCCTCCCTCTGATGCACGTCACAGAGAGGAGGCAGTAGCGTTCAGACATAGCAGTGCTGCAGCAGCTTCTCAGAAAGCATGTGGAAGAAATCAGATCAGACACTTGCTCTCCACCCCAGACCCGGGAAGCTCCGAGAGCGGGGCTCTGGGCGATCCCGGGAGGGGCTGTCAGTGCCGTCTGGCTGCACGACTGCTGCCTGCTCACGTGGAGAAGTGAGGACAGGGCCGTGGCCTGTGGGCCTCCCCTGCCTGCCTCCGTCATCTCTTGCCGCGGGACAGAGGGCTGGACCTTCGCAGGGGCCTGGCCGCGCCAGCCTCGCGGTTCTCCCCAGGCCACAGGGCCTCCAGTGTGTGTCTCCTGGCAGCTTTAGGACCTAGAGGTGGAGTGGGGCCTCCTCCCTGCATCCCCATCGCTGGTTCCAGGGGTCGGGGAAGGGTGAAGGAGACAGTTCAGGGGGGTTGAACTCCATGACCTCTCAGGGTGGTGGTGAAATGAGGGGACATGTGTGACCTTGGCCTGGTGGAGACATGGTGTGGTGGTGGCTGTGAAGGAAGAGCCCCCCTCCAATGCCGGGGGACCAGGGCGTGGGACCTGGGCAGTAGGTGACCCCGTCAGAGACCCAGAAGCTGGGCTCTCGGTGGGAACGCCGTGGGCAGCTTTGGTGTGTCACGGGGACCGGGAGCTTAGGAGTGAGGGGGAATTGACCACAAGCTGATCCTGCAGCCGAGGAGGCAGTCACAGCCTTGGAAACTGGACTCAGCCCCTCTCCCTGGCTTGCTGACAGCGCTCAGGCCCTAGAACACCATGTGGGTGTAGCCCAGGACTTGGCACTGTGACAACCGAGGAAGGGAAGTGCTGACCATGTCCACCGCTGGTTCCAGTCAGTTTACTGCTGTACGTTTGCACGAAGGCATCACAGGGGTAGGAATTTACTCCCCCTAAATGCTTAGATGGAAACATTACCGTGTTTTGCGTGAACATGTGTCAACATCACTGTGGGGGGGATGGTTCCAGGATTCTTTGCCAGCTGAAGTCATTACCACCAGACACTGGTTGGGGGCCTGGCAGATGGGGTGGAGGCAGCCAGGCTGGTGGGGGGGGAGGGGGTAGCCAGAGGGCAGGAGTCCTCATGGGAACAGGGGAGGGGGTCTGAGCAGGTGGAGTGGGGGAGGGAGCTGGTTGGCTGCAGGCTGACAATATACATTAACCTCTCTCTCCCAGGTCATGCAACAGTGGTCTTGGGAATCTTGAGGGGTCGGGACAGAGAACAAAGGCTCTGGAAGGGTGAGCGCTGGCAGCTCAGGCCGGGAAGACAGGCTGGGGCCAGACTGTTGAGGGGCCAGTAATCGTAGCTGTGATCAGCAACTAGCTGTGTGACCTTGAGCAGCTTTTCCACCCTCTCTGTGCTTCAGCTTCATCTTAGTGAAACATCTCTGTGGCTACCCACAGCTTATGGCTCTTTGGAAGTGTAAGAAGGTAATGTATGTAAAATATCTAGCGCTGGGCCTGGCACAAAGCAGGCGCCAGGACACACTTACTGTTTGTTGGTGATGATAAAACCATGCAAGTATAGATGTGCTCACGTGAGTTAACAGCTGGGACACACTGAAACTGCTACTCAGAACTGGCCCTGAGTCTGATACCAAGTTTGTTTTCTCACCCTCCGCTCAGTGCGGCAGTGGCGTCTTCAGAAGCCCTCGTCCGTGAAGAGCCAGGGCCCGGGGCTGACTCTCCTCCGCGGGCATCCCTCTCTGGTCTGGTCTGCTTTTGCTCTGCAGACTCGGCGGGCGGGGGAGGAGGGTAGCGGGTTACAGCGGTGCCCTTCTCTGGAGGAGGCAGTTCTGGGCGAGCCTCAGAGGGCTTCTGTCCTCTACACCGGCTCTAGAAAGGAGAGGCTCCATGGTCACAAGAGAGGTCCTTCTTCCAGGGTCTGAGCATCACTGTCCCCAAGGGGATGTACAAGCAGTGCCTGGAAGTGTTCCTTGACAGCCTTGGGGCCACCTCCCTTACACCCCAGAAAATGGGAACCTACTTGAGGAAGGCGGGTTCCAGAGTCCCCCAGAGAGCCTGGCCCAGCTGGTGAGACACCTTCAGATCTGAAAGAAAATGCAACATCTGGGCTCTGAGCTTTTCGAAGAAGACGTCCATCACACATTTATGGAGTCCTAGGACTTGAAGACGTAGAAGGCAATGGCACCCTACTCCAGTACTCTTGCCTGGAAAATCCCATGGGCGGAGGAGCCTGGTAGGCTGCAGTCCATAGGGTTGCTAAGAGTCGGACATGACTGAGCGAATTCACTTTCACTTTTCACTTTCATGCATTGGAGAAGGAAATGGCAGCCTACTCCAGTATTCTTGCCTGGAGAATCCCAGGGATGGGGGAGCCTGGTAAGCTGCCGTCTGTGGGGTTGCACAGAGTCGGACACGACTAAAGCGACTTAGCAGCAGCAGCAGGACTTGAAGAACCAGAGATGAAAAGACCCCAGAGAGGGTCTGTTGGGACAGACAGCAGGACCCAGGAGAAAAGGAGGAGGACTGGGGACTCAGGAAGAGAGATAACAGTTCCTGGGCCTGGGCACACTGGGAAGGCGGTGGGGCAGTGAAGCTGGGCCTTGAAAGGTGCATGAGAATTGAAATTGGGGTGGGAGGGGAGATCAGGGGGAGCAGAGGCATGGCTATGAGAAAGGAGAGGGTCACAGGATGCTGGGAGAGAGAAGAAGAGGAAGACCCATGGCTGGAGCCGGTGGCTGTGCAGGGGAGGAGTGTGCAGTGGGTAGATGGGGCCTAAGTAGGAGGCCTGGCCACTGAGGGTACTGAAACCAGGAGTAACTGGATCAGGGCAGTCTCTGAAATTCCAAGGATGTTCCCTGTGTTCTTACTCCATTTTACATATTATTCAAGATGGCTCTGAAGGGATCTTGCAAGAGGTTATGCAGTCCCCTGAAGGATTTGGAGGTAGCACCTTATTCAAGGTCAAATAACTGGCAAGTACATCTTCTGACCCTCAGAGAGAAGTTTATTTCTCTTCAGCTTGTGACCTTCTCCTGTGACAACTATCATGCAGACGGAAAGCCCTGTCAGAGGAGCCTGTTTTATTATAAGAAAGACATTAGAACTGTGTGGATCCACCAGTGGGGATGGCTTCCTGCCTGGGGAAAATCTGGGAAGGCTTCCAGGAGGAGAGGGTATTAGAATTAGGGAATTAAGAGGGGTCCAGCAAATTGGCGCAAATGACTGTCTGGGGTGAGGCACATCTACTTTCAGATTGTGGCTCACCCAGCTCATGCAAGTGATTGAGCTTCTCTGGACTTGATTTCTTCATTTGTAAAGTGGTTACAGTGTCCTCCTCACCTGATTAATGCCATTTTTGATCTCAAGTGAGAGGTCTGCTTGGGGCCTGCACCCTGGAAGAGTGCTCAGAGATAGGCTCCACCGCCTCCATCTCTGGTGCCTTGCATGCTCTAGGAGGGAAAGGGCTTCTTCTGCCCTAGGTCCTCCCTTGGTGACTGACTACAGCCTCACCTCTCCCTTGTTTTGAAATTTTATTCAGTTCAGTTGCTCAGTTGTGTCTGACTCTTTGCGACTTCATGGACCACAGCATGCCGGGCTTCCCTGCCCTTCACTTTCTCCCGGAGTTTGCTCAAACCCAAGTCCTTGAGTCAGTGATGCCATACAACCATCTTATCCTTTGTCGATGTCTTCTCCTTCTGCCTCAGTCTTCCCCAGCATCAGGGTCTTTCCAGTGAGTTGGCTCTGCGCATCAGGTGGTCAAAGTATTGGAGGTTCAGCATTAGTCCTTCAAATGAATATTGAGTTGATTTCCTTTAGGATTGACTGGTTTGATCTCCCTGCTGTCCATAGACCCAGATGAAGCTGGGAGGGGAAGCCTCACCTCAGAAGGAAGGGACCCAGCAATAAGGGCACTGGCTAGGAGTTCTCTGGGCTTTGGGGCTGTGAGCAGATGGAGCAAGCGGGTCTTGTTGGATTACCTGTGCTCAGAACAGCTGAGCCCAAGCAAGGACACCCCAGGGTATGGAGGGAGTTACTTCCCATGATGGGTGTTGCTGTGGCGCTACATGTAGACAGACCTCTTGACAAGTCCTACAGGTGTCCTGCCTGCACACAATATGTGCCTGACAGTCTGGCACTAGGAGCTCAGTTGTTGCCAAGGGTCTGGAGCAGGCTGAAACTACGTGGACTGAACTGGAGCTTGCAAGCCTCTGGAGTCGAGGCTGCGAAGTAGGCAGGACCGACCCCAGGTGTTCTCCCAGACGCCTGTTCATCCCTATTTACCTGGAGGGGGTGGATTTCATGATCCCGTTGCACCAGAGTATACAGCAGCCACTCTAGTCTGATTAGCCCTTCCGGATGGTGGCTGTAAGGGAAGTAAGTGTGATTCCGTGTGTGTGGTGGAGGCTCAATACCTGGAAAACATTGCTGTGGCTTTCCAGTAGGATGGAAAATGGGGTGACCCCAGGCAAAAAGGTCGGGCTGGCTGAGTGTGCCTTTCCCAGAGGGATTTTCAGTTCAGTGAGGGTGGTATCAGTGTGGCTCAAGGGTGAATCCTAGGCCAGTGGGTGGGGCACCATTTGGGCTCCTGAGTCCGTCTTGTGGCACTCACAGACCTGGGCAACTCACTCCCTCTCCCTTCTGCTGCTGCTAACTCACTTCAGGCGCGTCCCTGTGCGACCCCATAGACGGCAGCCCACCAGGCTCCCCCGTCCCTGGGATTCTCCAGGCAAGAATACTGGAGTGGGTTGCCATTTCCTTCTCCAATGCATGAAAGTGAAAAGTGAAAGGCTCCTCTCCCTTCTACCAGCCACTAAACCTCCTGCTGGCCCAGCCCAGGACAGAGGAGAACAATCACCCCCAGCGAGGGGACCTGTCTAGCTATCTAGTTTCAAGTTGGGGCACGGAGTCGGGTGTCTGGTTTGACTAGTGACCCTGGTAGACAACCCCCTTGGGTTTGCACCTCCACTTTGTTCTCTTTTTTTAAACGTCTGAATGGAAGTGCGGGGTTAGGGAAGGATTGGCCCTGGAAAGAGAGAGAGGGTGGAGAGCCCGATGAATTCCGGCCGGGCCTTGTCCCCGCCCGCGTCCGGAGCGCAGTGGCGGGTTGGGATGGAAAGCGGTTGCAGCTGGGGCAGCTGGCCGCGGAATGTTCCCTGCGCCGGCCTGGGAGGGCAGGGCCGGAGGCTCCGGGTGAGCGGGCTGGGGGCGGGGCCGGCCGCTTCCGGCCTGGAGCGCGAGGGGCGTGGTTCGCATCCTCTGGGAGCTTCGGTTGGGGGGAGGTGGTTTGGATGCACCCCTGTCTTTTGGTCAACCTTTGGCCGGCCTGTCTCAGACTAGCCAAAAGGAAGCTTGTATTCGTTCAGGACACCTGTTAGCGCCTGCTTTGTGCAAGGCATGGCCGGAGGGTTGTCGGACCTACCAGGTGAACAAGTCCGGACATTCTCCTTGGGGTAGGAGGAGGGGGCCTCCTGAAGCAAGAGCGTTTCAGATCAGTGTCATCCGGAAGCTGAGTGATAACCTGGGGGTGGGGGGTGGAATTTGCTTTTTTGGTTAGAACAGCCTCTGGTAAGGCGCGCAGCGTTTGATCTGTGAGCCTGGCAAGTGCAAAGGCCCGGAGGCGGGACTGGGGCAGGGTGTGGCCCCTTGGGGGCGGAGCCGGAGACTCCTGGCGGCCTCCTCCAGTCTCCCGGAGGATCCCGGACTAGGTCCTGGGATCTACACCTGCCCAGGTTCCTTGGGAGGGCGACGTGCTCCTGGCTGGAAGGGCATATCTTTCTGGACTTCTTGGACCTGGAGGTTGTGCCGTGTGGTTACCTGTATGGAAGGCTGTAATTTTCCACTTGTTCCCTGGAGGACCCGGAAATCTCTAGATGTCACCGCTGTGTTTTTCTTAAGTCATGTTTGAAGTTTCAGCTTGGAAGACAAGAGTCAGCCTGTGCTTTGCGGGAAGGGAAATCCCACGTGGTCAACTCCTGTTAGATGCTGGCTTGGCTGAGAGGTGCCCAGGTCTGGCCAGGAAAGGCACCTCGGTGCATGCCGGCCGCAAGAATGAGCCTCTGTGGCTTCGGACTCCTCTGTGACAGCCTCGGCAAGATCGTGGGCCGGGCTTCTCTGTGGAGACCCCGCCATCGTCGAAAGCCAGATGTGGCTCCCAGGCTCCTGGTACGGAGACCCTGTTCAGCCCAGGGGCCTATCCTGTTGCCAAGGTCTGTGCATGGCTCTGCCCTGGGAAGGGGGTGCAGGAAACTTCCTGTCCTGTGGTGGGCCTGCTGGATAGCTGTGGGTGGGGGCTAGAGAGTGTGAGGGCTGTTTCTCCAAGGAGGTCCAGCCCTGGGACCTCACCCACCCTCCGACCAGGCCTGGTTGATGCCCTAACAGACCCTCCTGCGCAGCCTGGTTTCCACGCTGACCCGGGTAGAATGAATGGGAGACTCCCTTGGGCTTGGAAGGAAGAGCAAAGGTGGGGACCTGCTCCTGCCTACTGGGAGCCAGGCCATGTCCTCCTGGGAGCTTTAAGTGGGGGAGGGAGAGCATGGTGAGACACCCACTGATCAAGAGGTGGTAGCAGATGGGCAAAGCTGTGGGGAAAGAGATCTAGGCAGAGGGAATCTGTGGGTTTGGAGGGTGGGCAGTGAGGAGGGGCTTTGACCCCAAGTT
This sequence comes from Madoqua kirkii, assembly GCA_006408675.1. Classification (NCBI taxonomy): domain Eukaryota; kingdom Metazoa; phylum Chordata; class Mammalia; order Artiodactyla; family Bovidae; genus Madoqua; species Madoqua kirkii. Next base: position 17,181 of record SJYC01054387.1, read on the forward strand.
TCAGAGCCAGTGACAGCCCTCGGGCTTCTCTTCCTAGCCTGGGGCTCCCAGCCACTGCCTCTTGGAGACAGATTTAATAATCCTAGGCTGTCTCTGTGGCGGTTAGTATTGCAGGAGAGAAGCTTTACTCCTAAAACTTTTATTGATCCAGACACTAGTAAAAAGTAAGGAGTTTTTTGGAGCAAGGTTTTTTTTCCTTTTTTTCTACTAGCGCAGAGAACATCAGGGCCCTAAAGCACTGGAGTGTTTCCCTGCTCCTGCCTAGATTCGGTGGTGGATAGGGTTGCTGCTGCTGCTGCTAAGTTGCTTCAGTTGTGTCCGCCTCTGTGTGACCCCATAGACGGCAGCCCACTAGGCTCCTCTGTCCCTGGGATTCTCCAGGCAAGAACACTGGAGTGGGTTGCCATTTCCTTCTCCAATGCATGAAAGTGAAAAGTGAAAGGGAAGTCGCTCAGTCGTGCCCAACTCTTAGCGACCCCATGGACTGGAGCCCGCTGGGCTCCTCTGTCCGTGGGATTTTCCCAGCTGAGAATACTGGAGTAGGTTGCCATTTCCTTCTCCAGGGGATCTTCCCCACTCAGGGATTGAACCCTTGCAGGCAGATTCTTTACCGATGAGCCTCTGGAAAATGCCACTGTCATCCGTTTTCTCAAGCAGTTAACAGGCTACCACTGTGTCTCTAGTCTGTCCTGTCCCCCAGGAGGGCTGGGGCATTAGCAGAAGCTTTCCTGTGCACCTGAGACTCCTGGGCAGTGAGTAGCTCTTGCTTCAAGGCAGCAGAGGCATGGCTCCTGACTTCTTTTGCCGTTCTGGGATCGGTGTTCTTTGTTTCTTTGTTTTTACAAATTCGTTTCACACATACTTACCTTGCCGGTCCCTTCCATAGGATTTAGAAATACAGCAGAGCTTCTCTTCTGTCAGGAGAGACAGAGCATCATAAATGAGTGGAGAAACAAACAAGTAATCCCAGACTGGATGATGTAAGTCAGGGTATTTGTCTGCTTCGTTCAGCACCTAAAATAGTGCCAGGCACATTGTTGTTGTTGTTCATTTGCTGGCTGAACAACCAAGATGATAATGAAGGAAACAGCCAAGTGTTTCTGTGGGGAGGAGCAGCGGGAGTCGAGGTGGGGGCCGGTGGGGAGGGGGCCAGGACCTGTTGTAGCTAGGATGAACCAGCCTGCCTTTAGGAGAAGGGGGTGGAACTGGAGCTCCTGCCTAGGCGTTAGAGAGGACAAAGTCCCTGAGGCGGGAAAGCCTCTGCTTCTAGAGGCTGATGGGGATTGCCAGATGAGGTCAGAGGAAAGGCAGGTCACACTCGGCCAACTTTTCTCTTCCTGGGGAGGAGTTTAGTCAGTTCATTCAGTTCAGTTGCTCAGTCGTGTCCGGCTCTGCGACCCCACGGACTGCAGCCACACCATCGCCAGCTCCCAGAGTTGACTCAAACTCAGTCCATTGAGTCGTTTGGAGTTATTCAAATTGCTGTCTGGAGTAATTGGAGGATTTTTAGCCCAAAAGTTAAATAATAGGATTTGCGTTTCTAAATGGTTCCCCCTGACTCCCAGGTAGGGGGTTGGGGTCAGACTGATAAAGAGGCTTGGACAGGTGTGAGAGACTTTATAGGTGGTAGTGACTGGATTTTGGCTTCCTTAGTGGCTTCTTGGGCTCCAAAATTACCGCAGATGGTGATTGCAGCCATGAAATTAAAAGACACTTGCTCCTTGGAAGAAAAGCTATGACCAACCTAGACTACACATTAAGCAGAGATATTACTTTGCCAACAAAGGTCTGTCTAGTCAAGGCTATGGTTTTTCCAGTCATCATGTATAGATGTGAGAGTTGGACTATAAAAAAAAACTAAGTGCCGAAGAATTGATGCTTTTGAACCATAATATTGGAGAAGACTCTTAAGAGTCCCTTGGACTGCAAGGAGATCCAGCCAGTCACTCCTAAAGGAAATAAATCCTGAATATTCATTGGAAGGACTCATGATGAAACTGAAATATTTAGAAACTCCATGATACATGATGGAACTCCAATACTTTGGCCACCTGATGCAAAGAACTGACTCTTTAGAAAAGACCCTGATGCTGGGAAAGATTGAAGGCAGGAGGAAAAGGCAGCAACAGGGGACAAGATGTTTGGGTGGCATCATCAACTCAATGGACATGAGTTTGAGCAAGCTCCAGGAGATGGTAACGGACAGGGACACCAGGCGTGCTGCCGTCCACGGGATAGCAAAGAGTTGGACACGACTGAGTGAGTGAACTGAACTGAGTGGCTCAGTGGTAAAGAAACTGCAGAAGACTCGGGTTCAGCCTGCAGATCGGGAAGATGGCAACCCACTCCAGTATTCTTGCCTGGAGGATTCCACAGATAGAGAAGCCTGGCGAGCAGTACAGCCCTGGGTTCTCAAAAAGTCGGACACAACTGAGCAGCGAAACACCAGAGAACAGCAGTGGTAGGATGTGCTGATGGATTAGGTTCTGAAGGCCAGGGAGAGGGAGAGTGGCTGGCTTCTGAGACTCTGGGATTAAGCCCTGAGACAAAGCTCCACTTTGGATATTTCAGATTTGAAGTTCTGTGAGGTGTCCAAGGGCTGTCAGGCCAGGATTTAAATACATGCGTCTGGAGCGCAGGGGAGGGGAAGGTTGGGAGAGAAGCTTTGGAGTTTTGAGCACTGGAGGTGTCTAAAGCTGAGGAGTCGATGAGCTCCACAAAGGAGAGGGTTTCATGGAAGGAAGAGTGCTCCCACATCAGCGTCTGAAAAACTCCAACACCAGGAGGAAAGGTGTGTGGAGAAGGGAGGGTAGCAGCCTGGGAGGGAGGGGGTGTGCTGGAGAGTGTGGTGGCCAGGGTTTCAGGGAGGGAGCCAGCTGCCCTGTGGAGGAAGGAGGGGGCTGGAACCGCCGTCTGCTCTGGTCGCCTGTGGGGCCATCAAGAGAAGGCGGTCGGTCGGGCCGTGCTGAATAGAAAGGAAATGAGTTGAAGAGGAGGCAGCAGGGCCTGAGGAGGGCGAGGTGAGTGGGCCAGTCCAGGCAGCCGGGGAGGGTGAGGGAGGGGCTCCCCGACCTCCACCTGCGCCTCGCTCTAGCGGCCATGGGCCTCCCCCAGGAGCCTCTGAGCAGGATCCCTAGAGATTCAGACTGGGGAGGGCTGCACTGGGCCCCCCCTAAGTGACGTCCAGTGGCTCTTTGAGCTCTGGCTCTCTCCTTAGAGGGCTCGCGTCCACCCTGTAGTGCCACCTGCCCTTCTTCCCCTCTCCCCACCTGATCGCTCTATGAGTCCAGGCGCCTGAGGGCGAGCACGGGGAGCCTGGTTTTCCTTGCAAGGCCCTCTACCTTTCCCAGAACTCAGCTGGACTTGGTCTGCACTGATGGCTTCGCTCTGGACGCTTCTTTGGTGGGTTTGGCCTCCAGAGAAGTTTGAGGTCTATTTCAGAATATTTTGGTGACCCAGATCTTGATCTCTCTGCAACACTTAGCCATGAGGCAAGAATGGTGGGGGGTTGGGGGGGTGGTTAGAATGTGTTTGGCTCATTGCAGGGACAGTGTAGAGCTGGGGGCAGCCCAAGAGCCTACAGTCTCCAGGTGGGTTCTGAGTGTCTGTTGAATGAATGACACTCAGATATTTGAGTCTTTGGGCTCCCAAGTTGCTTTGGTAGATGCTTTCTCTGCATTTGACTAGCCACCGTTTTTACATCTTTTCTCTTCCAAGGATAGCGTGTTTCCTCATTTTATACATGAAGAAGCTGAGGCTCAGGAAAGTTAAGAATTTTCCCAAAGTCCCACAGTTGCTGAGTAACACAACCAGAATCACTACCCAGCCCTGCACACTTCCAAATCACTTCCACCTCCTACTGAAGGGTGAACCCTATGGACAAGGAGATGATGGTGTGAGTTTAAGGCACCCAGGTCCCTCCCTGCCCCCTCAGAAGTGGTCATTTGCTCTGCCCGGGCTGTTGGGCATGCCTTCTGCCTCCTGATCCCTGATTCTTCTGGTCCTCCCCCCGTTCTCCTTCCTCTGTTCCCCAAGAAGCACACACACCAGTTGCTTTAGGTTCTAGGAAGATAAAAGAGGATTCCCAGGCGCTCAGTGGTAGAGAATCTGCCTGCCAGTGCTGCCTGCTGAACTCCTCGATAGAAAGGCAGCTCAGCAGCAGCACATCCCCTGGGAGACTACTAAGGAGGCAAGGGTTCACCCTTCATAGTGGGAGACAGAGCTGACCAGGTGGGCTCTGCCTGGAGAGGTGATGCCTTTTGCTGCCTCCTGTCATGTCACGTGGCCTTGAGCCCTTGCACCCTCTCTCTCCCAACAGATCCCAGTTAGCCTGGGGGTGGGGTGGGGCCAGGCAGAGGCAGGGCCTGTTTTCAGGTCGCAAAGAATTCCAACTACAGCCCAGCCTTTCACAACCTGGGTGCTTCTAGGGGAGCCTGGGCAGCTGGGATGCATTAGAGGGTGGTCTTGCCTGGGAGTCACTGAGGGCCCTGGGTGAACCGCATCTTTACAGAAATCAACTGAGGCCCAGAGTCACTACTCAGAAAGTGACCACTCTGTCTCCCAGCATATCCTGGGGCCGTGTCCTTCAGCCTAGCTGAACAGGCTGGCCTTTACCAGGTGCTCCCTGGAAGTCAGCTTTGTTCTGTACCCTGTTGAGTGCTCACGGCAAGCCCTGGGGGCTGAGCGCTGCTGCTGTTATTGCAGAGGGGGAAGCAGGCCCAGAGAAGTGACCTGACTTGTCCCAGAACACAAGATCGCAAGTGGCACAGTCCAGATTTGAGCAGCCTGACTTCAGAGCCCATGTTCCTAAGCACCAGGCTCCACGGCTTCAGACTTACTTCACTGCCAGGCTCCACAGAAACAGACCAAGGGTGGTAAATCCTTGACTGCCCTGGCCCCTGCAGAGTTAGGCCTGAGGACTGTGCCTGGCCTTGGCCTTTGCCTTTGTGATAGGATGGCCGTACAGCACCTCTGGGCTGCCCACCCATTCCTAGTGTCCGAAGTGGGCCACTTTTCTTGGAGGGCTTGCTAGACCAGGTACCGAGGCCCAGGCAGTCAAGTCTCTCCTTTCCTCTGCTCTGTGTGTGTGCGTGCTCAGTCATGCCTGACTCCTGCCTCCCCGTGGGCTGTATAGCCCAGCAGGCTCCTCTGTCCATGGGATTTCCCAGGCAGGAATCCTAGAGTGGGTTGCCGTTTTCCTTCTCCATTCTTGCCTCTGCTGGCTTCTGTTTTAGCAGTGCACAGGCCACGCCCACTCTTGGAGGCTAGGGGCCCAGAGAGCCCCCACACCTGCAGCCCCTACTGTGACTGTAGAGCCCGTGTGGGAAGGAGTGAGAGCCAGGCTGTCAGGGCCTGTGTGCAGGGCTCTAGCCCTTCCTCTCCTCTCCTCCCTCTCCCTGCCTTTCCTGTGCTTGTGGTCTCTAGTCTTCACATCTGGGAGAAGGCGAAAGAACACAGCCGAGCTCATAGGGTTTTGAGGCCTAGACTGAAAGCCCAGTGTTGGGGCCCGTGCAGTGAAAGATGCTGGTGGAGGCGGAACAGGTGGAGCCTCCAGAGGGCAGGCGGGAGAAGACCCCTGGCCCTGGCTGACCTCACGTGGCTGGGCCCTAGCCGCGGACTGTGCCGTCCTGAGTGAGTCGGGAACCCTCGCGCAGCATGACTTCCTCCTCTGAAAGATGCATCCAGGTGCTCCCTGCCTGGCATAGTTGTGAGGAGGAGTCATGAGATGCTGCTGTGAAGGAGTGTTGTGCTGGCCCGTTGTGAGGGTTGAAAAATTGGTCTTTCCCACTCTTATTCTTGAGATGTCGCCATCCCACAGAAAAAGACAGGCAAGAAGGCGAAGTGTTTGTCTGAGGAGGCTTTACAAATAGCCGAAGAAGGAAGAGAAGAAACCAGACAGAAAGGGAAAGATACACTCAACTGAATGCAGAGTTCTAGAGAATAGCAAGGAGAGATAAGAAAGCCTTCTTCAATGAACAGTGCAAAAAAACAGAGGAAAACAATAGAATGGGAAAGACTAGAGAGCTCAAGAAAATTGAAGATATCAAAGAAACACTTCACATAAGGATAGGCACACTAAAGGACAGAAATGGTAAGGACCTAACAGAGGCAGAAGAGATTAAGAAGATGTGGCAGAATACACAGAAGAACTATATAAAAAAGTTGACCCAGAAAACCATGATGGTATGTTCTCACCTACAGACTCAAGTGGTCCTTCGGAAGCATCACTACAAACAAAGCTAGAGAAGGTGATGGAATGCCAGCTGAAATATTTCAGATCCTAAAAGATACTGCTGTTAAAGTGCTGTACTCAATATGTCAGCAAATTTGGAAGACTCAGCAGTGACCAGAGGACTGGAAAAGGTTACTTTTCATTCCAGTCCCAAAGAAGAGGCAGTGCAAAAGAGTGTTCAAACTGTTGGACAGCTGCACTCATTTTGCATGCTAGTAAGACTATACTCAAAATCCTTCAAGCTAGTCTTCAGCAGTACATGAACCGAGAACTTCCAGATGTACAAAATGGGTTCAGAAAAGGCAGAAGAAGCAGAGATCAAATTGCCGACATTAATTGGATCATAGAGAAAGTGAGGGAGTTCTAGAAAAACATCTACTTCTGCTTCTTTGACTATGCTAAAGCCTTTGAATGTGTGGATCACAACAAACTGTGGAAAGGCAATTGCAGTGAAAGATGCTGGTGGAGGCGGAACAGGTGGAGCCTCCAGAGGGCAGGCGGGAGAAGACCCCTGGCCCTGGCTGACCTCACGTGGCTGGGCCCTAGCCGCGGACTGTGCCGTCCTGAGTGAGTCGGGAACCCTCGCGCAGCATGACTTCCTCCTCTGAAAGATGCATCCAGGTGCTCCCTGCCTGGCATAGTTGTGAGGAGGAGTCATGAGATGCTGCTGTGAAGGAGTGTTGTGCTGGCCCGTTGTGAGGGTTGAAAAATTGGTCTTTCCCACTCTTATTCTTGAGATGTCGCCATCCCACAGAAAAAGACAGGCAAGAAGGCGAAGTGTTTGTCTGAGGAGGCTTTACAAATAGCCGAAGAAGGAAGAGAAGAAACCAGACAGAAAGGGAAAGATACACTCAACTGAATGCAGAGTTCTAGAGAATAGCAAGGAGAGATAAGAAAGCCTTCTTCAATGAACAGTGCAAAAAAACAGAGGAAAACAATAGAATGGGAAAGACTAGAGAGCTCAAGAAAATTGAAGATATCAAAGAAACACTTCACATAAGGATAGGCACACTAAAGGACAGAAATGGTAAGGACCTAACAGAGGCAGAAGAGATTAAGAAGATGTGGCAAGAATACACAGAAGAACTATATAAAAAAGTTGACCCAGAAAACCATGATGGTATGTTCTCACCTACAGACTCAAGTGGTCCTTCGGAAGCATCACTACAAACAAAGCTAGAGAAGGTGATGGAATGCCAGCTGAAATATTTCAGATCCTAAAAGATACTGCTGTTAAAGTGCTGTACTCAATATGTCAGCAAATTTGGAAGACTCAGCAGTGACCAGAGGACTGGAAAAGGTTACTTTTCATTCCAGTCCCAAAGAAGAGGCAGTGCAAAAGAGTGTTCAAACTGTTGGACAGCTGCACTCATTTTGCATGCTAGTAAGACTATACTCAAAATCCTTCAAGCTAGTCTTCAGCAGTACATGAACCGAGAACTTCCAGATGTACAAAATGGGTTCAGAAAAGGCAGAAGAAGCAGAGATCAAATTGCCGACATTAATTGGATCATAGAGAAAGTGAGGGAGTTCTAGAAAAACATCTACTTCTGCTTCTTTGACTATGCTAAAGCCTTTGAATGTGTGGATCACAACAAACTGTGGAAAGGCAAGTGTTAAAGAGAAGGGAATACCAGACCACCTTATCTGTCTCCTGAGAAACCTGTCTGTGGGTCAAGAAGCAACAGTTAGAACTGGACATGGAACAACAGACTGGTTTCAAATCGGGAAAGGAGTATGTCAAGGCTGTATATTGTCATCTTGTTTATTTAACTTACATGCAGAGTACACCATGCATAGTGCTGGATTGGATGAGTCACAAGCTGGAATCAAGATTGCCAGGAGAAATGTCAACAACCTTAGATGTGTAGATGGTAGGTACTACCCTAATGGTAGAATTAATGAAGGGGCACTAAAGAGCCTCCTGACAGGGGTGAAAGAGAAGGGTGAAACAGCTTGTTTAAAACTCAGCATTTAAAAAACTAAGATCATGGCATCCGGTTCCATCACTTCATGGAAAATAGAAGGGGAAAAGTAGGAGCACTGACTTTATTTTCTTGGCCTCCAAAAATCACTGTGGGTGGTGATTGCAGCCATGAGATTAAAAGATGCTTGCTCCTTGGAAGGAGAGCTATGACAAACCTAGACAGCGTATTAAAAAGCAGAGACGTCAGTTTGCCGCCAAAGGACCATCTAGTCAAAGCTATGATTTTTCCAGTAGTCGTGTACAGATGTGAAAATAGGACCATAAAGAAGGCTGAATACCAAAGAATTGATGCTTTTGAACTGTCATGGTGAAGATTCTTGAGAGTCCCTTGGACAGCAGGGAGCTCAAACCAGTCAATCCTAAAGGAAATCAGCCCTCAATATTCATGGGAAGGACTGATGCTGAAGCTCCAATACTTTGGCCACTTGACGCGAAGAGCTGGCTCATTGGAAAAGACTCTGATGGTGGGAAAAGTTGAAGGCAAAAGAAGAGGGCGGCAAAGGATGAGATGGATAGATAGCATCACCGGCTCAATGAATGTGAATTTGAGCAAACTCTGACAGATAGTGAAAGACAGGAAAGCCTGGCCCGCTGCATTCCATGGGGTCGCAAAGAGTCGGACACAACTTAGCAAGTGAAAAACGACAGATAAATTTGGATTTTTACTATTGGACATTTTGTCTAAAATCTTCCCGAGACTTCTAATCTGATCCTGACTTTTGGGGATTTGGGGATTTTTGCTGTGTTGTGTCCTGTACAGAAAAAGGGAGCTGTGCCTTTAAGTCCTCAGCAACCCCAAGTGGGACACTGGCCCTTTAAAAGCACATTACAGAGAGTTGGAACTTAGCCTTTGTTTAACTAGCCATGTTCAGTCCCAGCGGACAGGGCTGGAGCGGTATGTCTAGGACCAGAGCGGGGTTGGACTGGCTGGGCCCGGTGGGGGACAGCGGGCAGCAGGGGTGGCTGGCCCGGCCCCTCGGTTTCCCGAGCCCGGTGGCCACACTGAGGGATGGTGAGTGACCTGATGGCCCTAGCGGAGGTCGGGATGAGGGAGGCTGGGGAAGAGAGCAGGGGGTGGCCGCCAGCCTTGGCCCCTGAGCAGCCTCTCGGGCCAGGGAGCAACTAACCGAGGCGCGTGGGAGCGGCTGGCAGAGAGGGTGTCTGGCCTCGGGAGGGCTTCAGCGGTTCCCCAGCAATGGTGTCTCTGCCCCGCTGCAGGCATCTCCCGCCGGCCCAGAATGTGGAAGCAATTAGGATGGCCCGCCAAAAAAGTGAGAAACGGAGGAGTGTTGTTGCTGTTTTTAGTTTTTAAAAGAGAGGAAATCCAGTGTCAGTGGTCTCTTTCCGTGAGCAGGCCCAGGGGCCGCTGTAGCTGCTCCGAGAACCGGGAAATGAGGAGCCCGGCCTTTGCTCGGAATCACTGAGTCCAGGGCTGCACTGGGTGGGGCCGCGCTGGGGTTCAGGGGCCGTGTCAGCTCTCCCTCAGCCCCGGCCTCCAGCCGGAGTCTTTCTCTCTCGGTCTCCCTGCCTCTGTCTGGTCCCTGACCTGGAGGCTGCCGTGGGGTTGAGCTTGGGGTGTGTTTTGCTCCAGCTTCAGTGCTTCCAACAGTTGTCAGGAGCCTGTGGTGCAGCAGTGTGTGCCCAGGGAGTTACCCCTCTCAGGAGAAATCAGGATTTGGCTTGTCTGGTACCGCCCTGTGGAGGAGAGCGAGCTGGTGCTCTGCAGGTGAAGCCAGCCCTGTGCTGGCTTCTCACAAGTCTCCGTGGTCCTAAGCCCTGCCCACCTTCACAGCCGTGGCTGGGGCGCTGCCGACCCCCGCCAGCTAGTGGCCTTCTCGCTGTTTTCCGGTGACACAGGAGCTGGCGCAGGCGGCTCTCAGTAGAGGTCTGGTGACTCACAACTTTTCTAAGTTGCCTGAAAGTTGGTGTGTCTGATCAGACGGTTTCCATAGTTTGGTGAAAGCCTCAAAGGCATTGACAGGCAGTGGAAAGAGTTTGGAGTTGGAGTCCGGATGCCAGGCCTCCAGCCCTTGCCCCAGTGCCTTTGAACCGTGACCTTGGGCAAGCTCCCGGACTTCCCTGAGCCTCTGCTTCCATGGGGGTGGAGTGTAGAGGGGAAGCCCTGGAGGGAGGAGTCAGTTCAGCTGGGATGGGTGGGCAGCACGGAGGTGGTGGTCTTTGAGCCAGGCATCGACAGGTAAGGCTCATTGGCCTCGTGTGTGTGTTCTAGGTGGAGGTGAGAAACCCAGAATGCCAGAGTTGGGATGTGCCTCGGAGGCTGTATTTGCAGTGTACAGCCGCCTTAGTCAAAATCCCATGGGCCAGTGGCAAATAACAGGCAGGGCTGGCTTATCCTAGAGTCAGCACTGTGGGGTGGGAGAAGAGGGTAGGCTCTTGGAGCCTGGCACCCTCTCTGGCCTTGGGAAGCCCCTCAAGGCTTCAGGGTGTGTTTTCTTAACTGAGGTGGGGTGGCTGGACCCCCTAAGCGGCAGCGATGTGGAGTCCTTTAAACAGCGTGCCAGGGCACTTCGAGGTGTGCAGGGTGTCATGGGTGAGGCAGGGTGCTGGAGAGCCACGGATGGCTTGGAATCGCCAAGGTCACTAGGAGAAGGAGGACTTGGCAGCCGGGCCCTGGGCTTGCCATGAGTCTGTGCCTGTGCCTGCGACCTGGGAGCCAGGGGCTTGTCGGCAGCCACCCACCCCAGCTGTCTCCCGTGAGTTTCAGTCTGGGAATCAGAGCTCTGAGGCCCCGCTGGGACTCCTAGAGCCAGGCTTTGGGAGGATGGGGAACCGGGCTCCCTAGGCACCCCAGGCTCAGTGCTGGCATACTGAAGAGGCGCCCAGTAACTGTATATTGGGGTGCTGGGTTAGCTCAAACCAGGGTGGGGTTGTTAGTGTAACAGACCTCCAACACGCTCCTGGAGGAGGTGAGGGCAGCCCATTTGTCAGATGAGAAAGCCGAGAGGCCCACCTGAAGGCTACGCTCCCTTGGCCTGGTGCCCCTTCTTTGTGTCTTTGCTCCTTGTCTCCCTGAAGCTACGGAGCCCCCTGTCCTAAGCGGTGGCAGGACAGGAAATGGACTCTCCAGCCCTTGCCCCAGTGCCTTTGAACCGTGACCTTGGGCAAGCTCCCGGACTTCCCTGAGCCTCTGCTTCCATGGGGGTGGAGTGTAGAGGGGAAGCCCTGGAGGGAGGAGTCAGTTCAGCTGGGATGGGTGGGCAGCACGGAGGTGGTGGTCTTTGAGCCAGGCATCGACAGGTAAGGCTCATTGGCCTCGTGTGTGTGTTCTAGGTGGAGGTGAGAAACCCAGAATGCCAGAGTTGGGATGTGCCTCGGAGGCTGTATTTGCAGTGTACAGCCGCCTTAGTCAAAATCCCATGGGCCAGTGGCAAATAACAGGCAGGGCTGGCTTATCCTAGAGTCAGCACTGTGGGGTGGGAGAAGAGGGTAGGCTCTTGGAGCCTGGCACCCTCTCTGGCCTTGGGAAGCCCCTCAAGGCTTCAGGGTGTGTTTTCTTAACTGAGGTGGGGTGGCTGGACCCCCTAAGCGGCAGCGATGTGGAGTCCTTTAAACAGCGTGCCAGGGCACTTCGAGGTGTGCAGGGTGTCATGGGTGAGGCAGGGTGCTGGAGAGCCACGGATGGCTTGGAATCGCCAAGGTCACTAGGAGAAGGAGGACTTGGCAGCCGGGCCCTGGGCTTGCCATGAGTCTGTGCCTGTGCCTGCGACCTGGGAGCCAGGGGCTTGTCGGCAGCCACCCACCCCAGCTGTCTCCCGTGAGTTTCAGTCTGGGAATCAGAGCTCTGAGGCCCCGCTGGGACTCCCAGATGCCAGGCTTTGGGAGGATGGGGAACCGGGCTCCCTAGGCACCCCAGGCTCAGTGCTGGCATACTGAAGAGGCGCCCAGTAACTGTATATTGGGGTGCTGGGTTAGCTCAAACCAGGGTGGGGTTGTTAGTGTAACAGACCTCCAACACGCTCCTGGAGGAGGTGAGGGCAGCCCATTTGTCAGATGAGAAAGCCGAGAGGCCCACCTGAAGGCTACGCTCCCTTGGCCTGGTGCCCCTTCTTTGTGTCTTTGCTCCTTGTCTCCCTGAAGCTACGGAGCCCCCTGTCCTAAGCGGTGGCAGGACAGGAAATGGACACTGCTGCCAGAACCTACAGAGAAGGCAATGGCACCTCGCTCCAGTACTCTTGCCTGGAAAATCCCGTGGATGGAGGAGCCTGGTGGGCTGCAGTCCATGGGGTCTCGAAGAGTCGGACACGACTGAGAGACTGCACTTTCACTTTCTACTTTGATGCACTGGAGAAGGAAATGGCAACCCACTCCAGTGTTCTTGCCTGGAGAATCCCGGGGACGGGGGGGGCCTGGTGGGCTGCCATCTATGGGGTTGCACAGAGTTGGACGCAACTGCAGTGACTTAGCAGCAGCAGCACTAGAACCTACAATGCCCGTCACTCGTTAGGAACTGGGAGGTGCCTACTTACAGCTGAAGTGCTGCAGGGCAGGAAGGGGCAGAAAGCCCTGGGAAAACAGGGTTCCTGCATGTCAGGTTACACCCATAGCACCAAAGGTGGTGTTGCCCCCACTTTACAGATGAGAAAACTGAGGCATGCAGGTTAACAAATTTGACCGAAGGCAGAGGAGTGTATATGTGTGTGTTCTTAAGGAAGTTTACCACATTAGACCAGACATCAGCCACATGATTCCAGGGGCTGGGCTCTGTTGACAAGTGATCCATCTTTGGTTGAGGCAGGAAGCTTAGTGCCCAGGCATGGGGGAAGGACAGTCCCCAGGTCACCTTGTCACCGTAATGTGAACACACCAGAAGGCCACCTGGCATGGCACTTGTGTCTCGGGTGGAGGAGGAGGGGAGATGACGTTCTTCAGAGGGGTCCGCTGAGCCTAGGAGGGCTTCCTGGAAGTGGAGAGCTGGGAGGAATTAGATGAGCCAGAGAGGAAGTTGTTTCCTTGGGGAGTGGAAGTCCTTGGTTCTTCAGTTCACGCTTCTTTTTCATTTCATCATCCTTTCCCACTTGGGTCATGAGTCCCCAGGGCCCGAGGCAGCTGTTGGAGGTATTTATGGTCCCAGTGGGGGTGGGGGAGCCAGTCGAAAGCTAGTCGCACCCGACATGATCCACAGCGTGATCCATGGGGCCAAGGTGATGCAGGGGTGTGTTCACTCGTGCAAGGAGGAGCAGGGTGCAGCCTGGGCTCACAGGAAGGAACAGTCCCTTCATCAGGGTCCTCCGAGTGGAGGGGCTCGCGGTCCAGGCCTGGACGGGCAGCAGCCTAGTATTCTGGGCCTGGCAAGGACAGGGGTGTGCCAGATGGGGCTGGTGCCATGCTCCCACATGGGGTGCTCCCATGTGGGGGTGCTTCCACGGGGACCTTGGAGTTTGGGGGTCACTCTGCTTAGTCTTGCTGAGCAGCTGGACAGTTTCTCCTGGGGACCTGGGGTGGGGTGAGGTAGGGAGCTGTCCCTACTCAGAAGCAGGAGGAGCACCCAGCCCTCAGCTCACTTTCCATTTGCCCAAATCCCATCCTGTTCAATGAGTGTTTCTCAGATGCTCTTCTCTTAAAATTCAGGGCACTTCGCTGTTCTACTGAGGTTTATGAATGTTTAAAAACTGCTTTGCGGTCCCCAAAGTAATTTGACAAGTCTGACAGCTATTGATTAAAAACCCGAAATTATTCAGGCTGCAGGATAACTTGGGGGAATAGATGGAAAATGGTTTGCTTCTTCTCTCTCTGTGTGCCCCTTGCCCTTCCTGCCCAACCCCCACCCCACCCCAAAATGACGTGGGGATGTGGGGAGGTAAATGTGTTCCTGAATGTTCTCTGAAAAGTCCATTATGCTGCAGAATTAGTCAGAAAGGAGGCATGGGGGATGGTCAAGATGCTGAGGGGCACCCCTTCTGCTTTGGGGGGGCGGCTGCCATCAACACCACTCATTTTGGTGGTCTCACCCCAAGCTGTTGTGGGTCAGGTGACCAACAGGGAAGGAGGTATCGCTGACCGGCTTGCAGGTGACAGGAGGAGGAATGGATGTGGTTAGCATGTGGTCCCTTACATTAATGGGGAGTTGACGTGTTGAGGGGTTCGGCCATAGTCTCTGAAGTGAAGAAGCAGCAGCCTGGAGAGAGGTCAGAACTTGTTCAGGGCCCTGCTGATCCAGGCGGATCAAAGGCAGAGAGGATGAGGAAGGAGCTCAGGACCCACAGGCCAGGTTCCCCTCCCCTCCCAGTGAGAAGGCCGGGCCCCTGCCAGGGTGCAAGGCTGACTGGATCCCCGACCTCCAGGCCTGGCCTGGCCCGGTGTGGGTTGGGTACCAGACTGTCCCAGCAGAGGCCGATCGGGCCATTGGGCTCCCGTCTTTCACTTCCTGACGCTGCACCCCCAGCAAGCCCCTCCTCTCCCAGCCTCAGTTTCCTCTGGTGTCCTGAAGCCTGCTGCGTCCAGTCCTGTAGACTGACAGGCTGTGTCCAAGGAGGGCCACCCCGTGAGCCAGGGCTCATCAGGTCTAGTTGAGTTCTTTACCCCCTTCCTGCTGGGGTGATCCCTCCTTTCATGCAGGGCGGTTGGGAGAAGGCCATTCGATGGTGTGCGTACCTTGGAAAGAATACCTGTAGCAGAGCCGGGCACATGGTAGGGACTTTGTGTCTGTTCAGTGCAGGCTGCCATGGCATCACTCATTCAGTGTACACGGGGCACCACGGGAGCCAGGCTTTGGGCTGCATGGAGCCATGGCCTGTGATGAGCCATCCTGGCCTTCTGTCTCAGTCGCGGGCGTGGACCCTCCTCCTCCAGCTCAGCCCTGCAGTGTCAGGGAAGCACAGGCTTCCAGGGTGGGGCGAGGCCGAAGACCAGGCACCTCCCAACCCAGGGAGCTCCCAGCTCGGTGTGCGCACAGGGACGGGGTCACACCAGCTCCAGTGGCAGCTGGCATCTGCCCCTTGGCTTTGGATAGCGAGAACCCTGGCTGAGATGGTCCTTGCCTCCAGGCACTGTCATCCCAGGAAACCTTCCCAGGCCAGGCAGCCAACCTCCCTGCCTTTTAAGGACAGGCTCTGTCTGCCCAAGGCCCTGGGGACCACCAGACAGCTGCATTCTTTTCCCTGCCCCTGGGACCCCAGTGGTTCCCAGGCCAACAGGGCAGGCCGGGCCTGGGGAAGAGATGACCCTGCTGGGTGTCCTGGGTGTGTGTGGGGGGTGGGGGGGCTACCCTGTTTGTGTCCTGCTGCTTGACTCCCAGGAGGTCAGCGCCCTCATCCTGACTGTGCCCAGGACCCGCTCCTTCCCCTGTGGGCTCAGCTCCCTGGACCTGCTTGCCTGTGACAGGCGAGAGCATGGTTGGCATGTTCTGACCTGACTCCAGAGTCTGGGTCCTGCCAGCCCTGCAACATGTGCCTCCTCCGTGGAGACACCCTTGTCCAGGGTGTCTGCCCTTTCCAGGCCTGGCTGTGGGCAGTGACCCAAGACTACACAGGCAGAAGAATGAGAGATTGGGGGAGTCTATGCTCGGAGTCCCAGGCAGAGGGGCTCACGTGGCCCCTCCATGGGGTCTCCTGCCCCCTCCAGACACCCTCTTTCCTCCTTTCACTTTAGGAAGTTAACAGTTTTTACTGGCAGGGAGGTGGTGGTTTGTTTTTGAAAGCATCCCAGAGCATTTGGGTAGGTGCAATTTGTGGGTGGGGGAAACAGGCCTGGCAAAGGTAGGAGGTTTGAGTGGTCAGGGGAAAGGAATAGAGAATTGCCCACAAACCCCCACCTCACCACCCCAGACATCAGAAGCGTCAACTACCCTAGAAACGTCAGCCTTGATACAACATGGGTAACCCTTAATCGGCCTGTTCACAGCTGTGCCCTCGCTCCTTACAGGGCTGCCTGGCATGAGGCAGTGAATAGAGCAGGGGCAGGCCTGAGTAACTGCTGTGGCCACTGGCATTGAACCTAGCTTCCCAGCCTTGGTTCAGTTGACCTCACAGCAGCCCCGGGGGGAAGGTATGTCAGCTCTCCCCACTTAGAGTCGGGGACACTGAGGCCTGGACAACATGAGTACTCGGGGTTGTATGTTTCACAGGGAATGGAGGCTGGATGTGCTCCTGTACCCGGCACCCTTGACACTAGGCTCTCCTGCCTGTTCTCAGCTGCAGGTGTGCATATGTTTACCCCTGGGGCTTACTCCGCTGCCAGTTTGTTATGCCAACAGTCCCCAGCAGCGCGGGTAGCCCCTCCTCAGCATTTGTAAAGCTTCCAGCTCCTCAAATGCCTCCGGAGACAGCGTGCCTTCTCCTCTAAATCCAAACCGGGCTGGCCCACCCATCCCAGGGACAGTGTGTCTAGCTGGAATCGGCCCATCCTGGTCCAGGCCCCGCCCACTGGAGGCATGCCCGGCAGCTCCCTCTGCCCCTTTGAGATTTGGAAGGCCATTCTGAGCCTCTGGCTTCCAGGCCATCCAGTCCCACGCTCCACTCACCCCGCCCGCAGCTGGAAACGTCCTCCCCATGTGGTCTCATAGGGCTTTTTAATTATCACACATTTTATTTTCAAGTCTCCTCCCTCCTTGAAATAATAAGGAATTTGCTAAACTTCTGTGTCACTAACCTTTTCAGAGAAGAAAGGATAGAGTTGAAAAACAGCTCGTGGGTTGGCTGGAAGGCTATCAGATAAGGCCGAGGCCCTGGAGCCAGGACAATGTCCCCTTGTTCCCGCTGCCGCCCTCACAATGGACTGCTGTCGGGGCCTGGCCCTATCTCCAGCCCTGGCTCCACCCGCGCCTGTGGCAAGCCCATGTTTCCCCGGGATGCGGGCACAGGCTGTCCGACCCCGGCCAGCCCCCTGGTTTCTTCCTCCCTGACCTGGAGTGAGGGGTCACAGTGAGCAGGTCAGCTGCCTGTGGCCCCAGAAGGCTGCCAGTGAGGAGATGGAGGCTCGGGCGGATGCCGTTAGGCTCGGAGTGGGCCAGGTGGGGCCCGGGTTCCCCTCAGCCACTTGCCACTTGTGCCGTCCTGGACTCGCTGCCTGGCCTTTCTGAGGGGCAGTCCCTTGGTCCTGACGGGTTCTCATAAGAATCGGGTAAGGAGTCGGGTGGAAAAGTGTGCGGAGTGGTGTTCAGCCACCCGGCCTGGGTGTGAGCGCTCATCTGTCCAGGGAGACCGGGGATGGTGTGATGGCCACGTTCAGACTGGGCTTAGAAGGCCGAGAAAAAAGGCCGTTGTCGGGTGAGAGATTGGAGGGAAGGTGGGACGCATTCAGGAGACAGCACAGACAGAGGCTGCCAGAGGGTGGGAGTTCTGGCTGGCCTGGGACCTGTCGCAGAGGAGAGAGTCTCGGTCACTTGCTGGGGGGTGTTGTGTTGGGGCAGAGTTGCAGGGAGGGCTCAACCCCAGGCTGAAGCACTATGAGACTGCAGGGTCAGGCAGAGGGGCCCATCGGTGCGAGGGTGCCGTCCCCCTCAACTGCCCCTGGCCTGAACCAGGACACCTCTCAGAGGCAGGGCAGGTCAGGGCAGCCTTCTCCCCTGTGGCCTTGCCTCTCCTGCCTGTGGCCTGAGAGTCATGGCATCCCCCGATCCTTCCTTATGGGGAATTGTGAGGGTTCCATGCATGGCATACAGGTAAAGACCTCCTGAGCAGCTGGCCCCAGTGGGGAATGGGGACATGGGGACCTCCAGGGGCTGGGGGCCGTTGAGGGTCCAGAGATCAGCTGGGTCTGGGACAGTCTCGGGGTGCAGCTGCCCCCGAGACCAGCGCTTGGGTCGCTTTGTCGCTTCTCCTGCTCACCAGCGTCTGAGGGCTGAGCGGATTCTCCTCCATCCCAGCCGCCCTCCTTCCCTCCCCATGACTCAGCTGACTTAGGGGTCTTGGTCCTGGAACTCCGGGGCCCTGAGTCTTAGCCCTGCTCCAGATGCCGCCCTCCCCATGAGGAGCCTCCTGCCTGGCGAGAGCCTGCTCTGCCACGGGCCTTCCAGCACAGCCTGATAAATGTCAGGGTTCGGGGGCCATCTCTGCCCGAGGAGTCTGGGAAGGCTGCCTGGAAGAAGAGGTGCTTTTGCTGGGTGTTGAAGGTTTTGCTGGGTGTCAAGGAGGCCTGCCTGAGGGAACCGTGACTCCTAGGGAAGAGGAGCCCAGGGTGAGGTGGACCCTAGCCAGTAGGGCGGCCTCTGAGCTTATATGGCCTTGATGGGAAACCCTCTCTTCATGACTCCAACGACGGGGGAGTGCCTCTCCCTGCAAACCGTCCTCTGTGCTTGTTATCATTTATTTCCATTTGAGACAAAGAGTCCTTTCTGTTTCAGATAAGGAAAAGGGGGTGGGGGTTGCTGGGGTGCGAAGGGACACCAGCAGGGAGCTGAGACCGTGGGCAGGTCACCTGCTTTATCGAGGGAGGCCGCTCCGGGGTCAGGTCGGTGTCCACCCCTCAGTCTGTGAGGATTCAGCCAAGTGCTGTGTGTGGTGTTGCCTGCGGGCACGGCCCAGGGCAGGCCAGCCTGGGGAGGAGGGCCAAGTATGCAGAGCCCACAGCCCGGTGGTGAGACCCGGCTCTGTAGCCTCTCTGACAGGCTGCGGTCATGCGGCATCCCTGGCAGGGTTGGGTGAGAAGTAGCCCAAACCTGGGCTGTGGGAGTAACCCGCACAGGCAGAGCCCCCTGCGGAGGCCTTTGCCTTCTTCGGTGCCATCTCACCAAGGACCGAGACTCTGGTCCCCAGAGCCTATGAGAGGTCCCTGGGGGTGGCCATGCCTTGGGCATGCTGGGCCACCTTCTCTCCCACCCCAGCCTCAGGGCAGCAAGGAAGGGCCTGACCCAGGTGTGGGCCTTGCATACGATAGCCTCCGAGCCCAGGCCCCCATACCACGCAGGACAGCCATGGGCAGGGCTCCCAGACCAACCGGTCCCCCTGCCCGCAGGAGCCTTGGGCAGATGCAGGGACTGCTGCTCCCCGAGCCCATCTTACCTTTCTGTGAAATGGGCAGGTGAGTGTTCCTGGCAGAGTTGTGTGCCGTGGAATGTGATCAGCCGAGTGCCCTGACCATGAGCAGGGCAGGAGCAGGCACCCTCTCATCACTTTACCAAGCTTCCTGGGAAGGGACACTGTGCCCACTCACTGCCCCTGTGGAGTCTGGCAGCCTTTGATGGCCTGTGCCCTCCCTCCCTGCCGGGATGGGCTTCGGGCCCAGCCTGGGACAAGGCAGGGGCTGGAGGTGAGAAAGGAAGTGCTCAACAATGCTGGCCAGAGCAGAGGCGGGCTGGGTTGAAGCCTGCCGTGGTGATGGATGGGGCTGGAGTCCGTGAGTGGAATGTTAGTGGTTCTGTGCTGTGGGCCTGGAACCGAGCTGGCCGGCTTCCTGGAAGAGTTAGTTCTTAGGATGTGAGGTGGGCCTCCTGGGTCCAGGAAGTGTCCACGTGACCTTTTCCCCTCCCTGAGCCCCAGTCAGTCATCTTATCAGTCACTTCCATGGACAGACTCCTTCTGCCAGGAGGTCCCACCCTGCAGGGCACAACAGACTGGTCCCCTCTGGGCCCAGAGCTGCATGCCAGGACCTGATGGATAGGTGCCCCCTTTCCCGCACGAGCCCTGTTGGGAGCTCGGGGGCAGGTAGGCTTCAGGTAAGAGGAAAGACTGAGTGTCTGCATGTGAGTCAGAGAGCACAGGCCCACTGGGCCTCCCCATTATGGAGCAGTAGTCAGAGCCCAGCCCTTGACTCCTGTCCCAGAAGCACCTGGGAGATCTAGGAGTGGCCACTGGGCCTCC
>SJYC01054388.1:0-17887 GCA_006408675.1 Madoqua kirkii
CCTCCTCCTCCTCCTCCTCCTCCTCCTGGTCAGCTTGGGCTGCAGGGGCTGGGTGGGGCCCCTGCTCCAGGTCCTGCCACTGAGAGACTCCCTGGCAGGTGGGGAGGGTCAGGGCTGGCCCAGGATGCCTCAGCTGCGAGCTTCCCACAGCACCTCCGTGCCATCAGGAACCTTCCCAGTGAAGCCCGGGCCAGCCGGGGCATGTTCGTGGAGCAGGATGGTGGGGAAGGAGGAGAGGGGTCTGCAGCCACAGGCCCCAGGAGGCTCTGGCTGCTTTGGGGTCTGCCCTGGGTGTGCCAGGCCTCCTGGGGCTGTAGAACCAGGACACTCCCCCCCCCACCACCACTGGGGTCTCCCTGGGCAGGCCGAGTCCATAGAATGGGTCTCCCTTGCCTTTCCTCAGCTGGCTGGTTCAGGTGCCCCAGGCAGGAGGCGGCCCCAGCCTGCCAGCTCCTCCCCGTACTTCCTGGGTCTGTACTCCACCCCCTCCACTCCCAGCATCTTACCTGGCAGGGGTTTCCGGGCTGGGCCAGAAAGCAGCCCGATCTTGGTCGATGGGCTGGGTCTTCAGCCCCAGACAGCTGGTCTGGGGGCCTGAGTCCCGGCCCATCAGAGGCTGGGTGATTTCCCTGGCGTCTGAGGCAGGGCAGCCCTTTTGCTGAAGTATGGAGCTGCGTTCCAGGAGGGAGGCCCAGGGTGGAGTCTCAGCTCAGTGGACGGCAGCTCCGCCCACAGCACTGGTCAGCTCTGGGAGGGGAAAGGAGGCTGGGCCACTCGAGCAGGACCTGGGGGGCTCGTCATGGTAAGAAGGCTGCCAGTGCCTCGAGGGGAGTGGCGTGGTGTGAGTGGCGTGGCAGTGTGTGTGTGTGTCTGCGTGTATGCAGTGCTGCCTCCCAGAGGGGGCACTGGAGGTGCAGGGGCACACAGCTGTGCATGCCATTGCCCTTGGTTCTTGAGTGGGTCCTGGGGAGGTTTGGGTGGGTTCCGATCGGTTTTAAGCCTGTCTCTCAGCTTCTCTCTGGTCCATTCACCTGGGAGCCTTCAGAAGTCCTACCTGAGGGCATTGGCTCTGCCCCAGCCACCAACCGGAGCCCTGCCCTGTGCCTGCTTCCTGCTGGGCATGGGGGAGCGCTTAGGGGGAGCCTGACTGGGTCTCTTGGTGTGCTGTGGGCTCCACAAGAGCTGAGATCCCATTTCCAGCTCTGACTCCCATGCCGCGCCTATGAGAGGACCGTTTCCAGGGGAGATGCAGAGTGTTGGGCTGGAGGGTGGCCTCTGTCAGTCAGCCTGTGATGCCCTCTGGGTAGGGCCGGTCCAGCTCATCTCTGAACTCCTGGGTCCACACTTAGGGGCCTCAGCTTCTCTTACTACAGGTGCTTGTGGAAATGGGTTCCAGGGTGTGTGCCCTGAGGGGAGATGTGTGGTGGTCCTACCACACCTCACTGACCTGAGTGAGGGAGGGTCTTTTTTAGCGGGAGGCAGGGAGAGGTGATGGCTTAACCCTTGGAGGCCAGGAGCTGAATGGCTGGAGGGTGTTGGAGTTGGGGAGGTCTGGGTGAGCTAAGCGTAGAGTCTGGACCTGCATAGGGCCATGGCCTGCCCAGCCTCTGCCCTGGGGTGGTCTTAGAAGGCCTGGCTGGTCCTCTGGCTTTTCCTGTGCCCCGGCTGTGGGAGAGGGGGTCCGATATCTTGCCTACTGTCTCCTGTTGACTCTGGAAAGGGACCTCTGCCTCTCTGGGTGGACTTCCATCAAGCACCAGGTGCCATCTAAGATGCTTTCCGTGGAAAGGGGAAACCGAGGCTCAGGGAGGTGACTTGCTCAGGGCCACAGAGCAGGTGGCAGTGGGCCCAGGTTCACGGCCAGTCTGTCAGGGCCTATCTGTGCTGGGTCCCCCGACCCTGGCCTGGCCCCCCGAGCCCCAGCGCATGCACTCTGTCTGCCTCTAGCGCTCACTGAGTGCCTCTCAGCACTGCAGAGATGGCTCCATCCCTTCTGTTTTGAGCCTCATGGTCCTCGGATGTAAGGAGGGAACACGGTCGCGTGGCACGCCTGCCTCACCTGGGGCCGGTGGGTGGGTGTGCTGGGTATGCGAAAGGACTCCGTCGGCAGTGGTGGCCTGGAGAAATGTTGGGACAGGGCGATTGCTTCTGTCTTGCAAGGGGACCAGGGAATGGGCAAGGTACCCAACCCTGGAAGGCTGCCTGAGTCAGGTCTGCTCTTCCCTGTGGGTCTCTGACTTACCATCACCCCCATCACCCCCCAACAACCCCAAATCTGCCTTAAGACAGGACTGTGGGCATTGAGGGGTGTGATGGCCCCTGCAGGGGGTTCTGGGCAGGCCTCCTGGGAGAAGAGGGGAAGGGAGGGGACAGGGCAGGCTGACCTGACACCCCTGCTGCCCTCCCCCAGGTCTCATCTGATGCCCAGGCTGAAAGAGTCTCGCTCCCACGAGTCCCTGCTCAGCCCCAGCAGCGCGGTGGAGGCGCTGGACCTCAGCATGGAGGAGGAGGTGGTCATCAAGCCCGTGCACAGCAGCATCCTGGGCCAGGACTATTGCTTCGAGGTGGGTCCAGGGGGGCGGGGCGGGACAGGCCCAGATGTCCTCCCGCAGGAGGCTAGGTCTCCTTCAGCCGCCCTCCTGGAGTATCCTGCGATCTCCACTCTTCGGGGGCAGTGGCCAGAAACTGTCAGAGCCAAGTGGAGCTGGGAGATGGGGGCTTCATTCCTGCCTTGCGGTCTCCTTGGAGACTGACCAGCACTGTCCCCCACGTGGGTATGTGCAGCAGTCCCGAGTCAGTGAAAGGGACATCCAAGGCGTTTGTGGAATGGCTCAAGCCTGCTTAGCTCTCTGCAAAACCCCTTCAGTGTGGCGTGGGGGCGTGGAGAGAGCACCCCCTTCTCTGGCCTCTGCATAGTAAGAGCCAGGATCTTTTCATGCCCTGCTGTTCTGTGACCCGAGGTGTGAGGCAGAGGGGCTGCCACCCCTCCCGGCCAGGCTATTCCCTGGGGATCCCTGTCCAGTGCCTCCTGGAGACGGGGAATCTGGCCCAGAGATGTCAGAGCTCACGAGGCCAAGTCAGGACCCCGGTAACTAATGTCGCAGGTGTTCCTGGGAGTTCCTAATTGCTTCTCTAATTATTCGTTTTCTCTTCCCACCTCTGTCTCCGGGAAGCCTCCCACCCCCGACGATCTTGCATAATTAGGGGAGCTTTCCGATAGAGGCATGAGCATGGAACTGCTGTGGCAGGGGAGACTGGGGTGGTGGCTGGCACCTTGCCCCAGCCCTGTGCCCCCTTGGGTGCTGTTTCTGGCTCAGGACTCCTGGCCCCACTGGAATCCTCCTGGGCTCCAACTTCTCTGTCTGGGGTTGGAGGTGCCTGATGCTAGCTGCCCACTCGTGTACAGCAGGAGATGCTGTGGCTCATGGCCCATGAATGGCTGGATAGGGCCCTCAGCAAGGTGCAGGGGACCGCGGGACAGAGTAGGAGCAGCATGGGCTGGGCTTCCTCTCCCAGAGAAGATGCGAGGATGAGCAAGCCGGTCAGGGCGGGGAGGGTAAGGGTTCCAGGACAGACCCCAGGGCCCAGCACACCCAGAGAGACCATTCTTGGTCCTGTACTCTGGCCTCAAATAGGTTAGCCCTCTGTGACCACCCCTGCCATCACATTCAGCAAGAGAAGCATCGTGAGCAGGTGTCAGCTGAGGACTGAGGCGATCCTCAGGCTGACCCGCAGTTGTCTCCGCGGTGCCTGTGGCTCCAGAGATAGAGGGAGACCTCAGGGTCCTCCGATTCATGCAGGAGTCCGTGCCTTCTGTCTCCACCATCTCCAGGAGAATGAGGATGGACTCAGATGCTTTCCTGAGGACAGAGGGCCCGAGGCAGGACTCAGGCGCCAGTTGGCACAGGGCTGGACACTGTCCTGTCACCATCTATCCTGCTCTGGGACCACAGGCCTCGGGGCACCACCTGCAAACATGAAAGCCAGGGGCACCGTGCATCTCATCCTGCCTCCTCCCTGAGGCTGCGGCGCCGTCAGACCTGGCAACTGGGGTCCCTCCCCCCGCCCCAGCCCTGGAGGTCCTCCATCACGCCTCCCCCTCCTAGTGACACTGTGTTGCCCCCACAGGTGACGACGTCCTCAGGAAGCAAGTGCTTCTCCTGCCGATCAGCAGCCGAGCGGGATAAGTGGATGGAGAACCTGCGGCGAGCCGTGCATCCCAACAAGGTGAGCCTGTGTCCCTGGACCCCAGAGTGCAGGGTGGAGGCTGCACCTCGAGCAGAGCACAGGCTCCGACTCGAGAGAGCAGAGGGTGGAGTCTCTGGAGGGGGCTGGGACTGGGGTGTGGCTGGGGCCAGAGTGGGCCATAGTGCTGGGCTTGGAAAGAGGCTGAGCTGCACACTGGGGAGGCCAGGCCAGAGAACCCAGGGTCGGCCTTCTGGATGCCGGTGTCCTGTCTGGAACTCTTGTGCCCCCTTCCTCACCATGGCCAATGCCTGCCTAGCCCTCCGAGTCTAGCTTAGCCACCAGTCCTCTCCTCCAGGCAACCACTGCCGGCCCAGGCTGGCACCCACTGCCCAGTGTTCCACTGCCCCTGGGCCTCTCCCCAGCTATCATCACTGCTTCTGGCCGACTCAGCCTGGAGCTGAGTCCTAGTCACCGTGCCATTACTGCGGAAGGACCTCAGCAGTACTTGTCTCCATGTGACTCTGCGGACCAGCAAGCTTCCCAAGAGCCAGTCAACGGCCGCTGCATGCCAGGCATCATGCTGCTCTCTTAGCTTGCTCTCAGCCTGTGGACTTGCGTGACAGAGGGACTTAAGGCTTAGATGATCATAGATGGTTGCTTGCCCGGGTCAGTGAGCTAACGTATGAGGCAGAGCAGAGATCTAGCCCCACGTCCTTCAGACTCCAGAGCTGGCCCTGACCAGCTCTGAGTGCTCTTCCCAGCTCCGGGCTGGGCAGGGGGCCAGGCGCAGGGCTCCTGGTAACTGCGCCCCTCTCCCCGCCCAGCATGTGCAGGACAACAGCCGGCGTGTGGAGCACATTCTGAAGCTGTGGGTGATCGAGGCCAAGGACCTGCCAGCCAAGAAGAAGTACCTGTGTGAGCTGTGCCTGGATGACGTGCTGTACGCGCGCACCACGGGCAAGCTCAAGACCGACAACGTCTTTTGGGGCGAGCACTTTGAGTTCCACAACTTGCCGCCCCTGCGCACGGTCACTGTCCACCTGTACCGCGAGACCGACAAGAAGAAGAAGAAGGAGCGCAGCAGCTACCTGGGCTTGGTGAGCCTGCCCGCCGCCTCCGTGGCCGGCCGGCAGTTCGTGGAGAAGTGGTACCCGGTGGTGACGCCCAACCCCAAGGGCGGCAAGGGCCCCGGGCCCATGATCCGCATCAAGGCACGCTACCAGACCATCACCATCCTGCCCATGGAGATGTACAAGGAGTTCGCCGAGCACATCACCAACCACTACCTGGGGCTCTGCGCTGCCCTCGAGCCCATCCTCAGTGCCAAGACCAAGGAGGAAATGGCGTCGGCCTTGGTGCACATCCTGCAGAGCACGGGCAAGGTGAAGGTAGGTGCACGGGCCTTGGGCGGGACGCTGCCTCCCGTGGGCCCCGTGGAAGGCTGGGGGACAGGCGCCAGATGACCTGCCGGTCCCCGCATCCATGTCATGGACTTCAGCTCTGCTGGAGGCACCAGTCATAGCTAGGTAGCCCCCCTCAATCTGAAGCTGGCTAAATCTGCAGCTCCATCCTGAAGGGTGGGGACTTTGTGCACCCCCTCCGTGGTTGGAGCTGATCACAGAGGCGTATATGGAGCCCATGGTCTGCAACACTGCTTGCAGCAAGGAAGTGGGTTTAGGGCCTCCCCACTACCCCAGAGGACCAGCCCCTCCCTGAGGCTCCAGGGGAGCAGGCCACGAGGCCCACCTCTGCTGGCACATGGGTCCCAGCGACCCAGACACACACGTCTGGTGTGTTGAGTTATCACACATGGCAGCAGGTGACGGCCAGGGTGCAGCCACTGTCGAGCCCCAGACTCCCCCCAAGTCCCAATGCATGCACACAGGGCACACAGTCACTGTCGCAGCTGTCTGTTTGGAGGGCATCCACCCCAGCTCTGGAGCCCCCTGGAGCAAAGCTTGCCCGAGCCCTCCAGCAGGCCCTGCTCCAGGGCTGGAGGGCCCCTGCTGTCCTCCCCACCGCCTTCCACCTGCCTCCCTGCCAGGCCACGCCCAGCCCCTCCCAGTCACTCATCTTTGCAAACAGGTTGGCTCCTTCTGGAAGGCTCCACAGGCTACCTGCCCAGCACAGTATAACTTGGTTCCACCTTGCCCCCTGCCTTGGGGGGCCCTTGGAGGAGCTGCTCAAAAGGGGTGCAGCGGAGAAAGGCTGAACGCGAGGTCTATCCACGCTGCAGAAGGCCTGGGGTGCCTGCCCCGGGGGCGAGCCTCTACCCTCCAGATGTGGCATGACTTGTGGCCTGTGGTGGGGGTGAGGGGCTGCCCTCCCTGGTCAAGGTCCCGAGCCCTCAGCCTGGGCTTGGGGGGGACGCAGGTTGGGGGTCAGGCCTCAGCCCGCAGGCCTAGCCCAAGGCGGCAGTGCCTCAGGGCTCTTATTCTCTCTCTCCGCCTGATCCAGAAGGCCCTGGCCTCCTTTGGTCCCTTCAGAGCCCCTGCCCGTTGGGCTCATGTTGGGGGACCAGGAGAGGTGCTTTTCGTGGGTGCAGGGCACTCCGTTCCTCTGTGCTTGGACCACCTCCTCCCCTGGAGAGGGACAGAGACCAGAGGGAGACCAAGGGAGGCAGCAGGGGCTCCAGCAGCCTCCTTTCTGCCTCTAGGTCTGTCCTTTCAGTAAGCAGCCCCCGAGGGCTAGGCCGACCTGGGAGGCTGACTGATCTGAAGGGACCTTTGCTCTCAGGCTCATAGCTGAGACAGGAGAAATCAGGGTGCTCACTGTGGAAGGAGATGGAAGCCGGGGCTCTAGCTCTTCAGTGGACGTTCTGTGGGGTGCTGCCCCCCAGCAGCACATCAGGCTGCTGGGGTGATGTGATCCGAACTCTGAGCCCCTGGGAAGCTAAGGGCTGAGATGCCTCTCTCCAGAGCATGTGCCGAGGGCTCCGAGTCCCGGGAGAGGATGCTGGGTGTGCTTTGCCCCCTGTCATCTCCCCCTGCACCGCACCCCCGCACCCTCCCCACTCAGTGCAGTAGGAGAAATGGGCCCTTGATAACAAGACACTCAGGCCAGATTTGGTCCCGGTAGCTGTGTGGCCTTGGACAGGTCAGTGTCCTGTTCTGTGCCTGTGTCCCCACCACCACTCCCAGCCAGGTCCTGGCTCTAAGGAGAGCTCCTCCTCACCCCCGCCTGGGCCTCGCACCTGCCCCAGGAGCTCAGGAGGGCCGTGGGCACGAGCAGAGCAGTACACGCAGTACTGCCGTCTGCTGTTCTGTGTTCAGAGGAGGCCCTAGAGGTCACCGGCGGTCAGGAAGGGTCCTCAGGCTGTGTGGTCTCCGGAGAGACCAGCTGCTACTCCCCCACCCCAGCCCTCCTGTTTCTCCGTTGGCCAACCAGGTCTCCAGGGCCCAGAGTTTGGTTCTGTATTTCAAGGCCCACTTGTGATTTCAGAGAGCCCTGAAGGTGGGCACATTGGGTGAGGCATTTCTGGAGCATCAGTAGCTCCGGCGCAATGCCAGCCACCTGGCCTCTGCGCTGACTGGCCCCTGCCCTGTGCCCCCACTGCCCCCGGGTCCCTGCCTCCTGCCAGCCCTCTCCCCTCCCCAGGTCACAAGCCTGGCTGTGGGCGTGAGGAGGCACAGCCTCCGAGGTGGGGGGTGTTTCCACCTGGAGGGGTGCAGCGGGTTCCTGTGAGCCGCCCCGCAGTCAGGAGGGAAGGCATGAGCTCAGGCTCCTGGGTCTGCCCAGGAGCCGTGCTGTAGCCAGGCCACCTTCCCTTCCAAGCCGAGGTCCATCTCCCTCTGTCTGAGCCCCGGCTCACTGCCTCCCAGGGCAGCTGGCCTGCCTCTCCCTCTTGGCTTCCTTCCCCGTGAGGCTGCACAGAACAAGCCCCTGTCTGGCGTGGGAGACCTCATCACAGTGATGGGTGGACGGTCATAGCTGCTTGTATGAGGGGGCAGGGCAGCCTGTTTGTCCTCTTCAGCCCTGGGATGGGGGTGCTCTTTCTGGTCACCCCGCCAGGCCGGGGCAGGCTGAGCAGATTTGAGTCCCACAGGCCTGGCCGTGATGTGGGGGCTCTTGCCTCCCTGATCCAGGGTCCAGCTCAGATGTCACCACATCCCCTCATCAGGCTGCCCTGCTCTCATGCCCCAGAAGCCCCCACAGGTGAGACCCAGCAGCTTGGCAATGGAGCAGCCTCACAGAGCAGGGGCTCCTGGCCAGGGAGCGCAGGGCTGGATGCCCTGGGGCCTTACCTGCCAGGCCTACTCAAGTCCACTCTCCTCACCTGGCTCCACAGGACTTCCTGACCGACCTGATGATGTCAGAGGTGGACCGCTGTGGGGACAACGAGCACCTCATCTTCCGGGAGAACACGCTGGCCACCAAGGCCATCGAGGAGTACCTCAAGCTGGTGGGCCAGAAGTACCTGCAGGACGCGCTCGGTAGGGGGTGTGGGCCGACTGGGGGCAAGAGGGCCAGGGTGGGGCATGCCCGCTGGGTCCTCACCGCCCCCTCCTGCCCTCTCGGCCACAGGGGAGTTCATCAAAGCACTGTATGAGTCGGACGAGAACTGTGAAGTGGACCCAAGCAAGTGCTCGGCCGCTGACCTCCCCGAGCACCAGGGCAACCTCAAGATGTGCTGCGAGCTGGCCTTCTGCAAAATCATCAACTCCTACTGGTCAGTGCTGCCCCCACGCCCGCTCGGCCTCTACTGCCCAGGGTCCCACCCTGCATCCCTCCCTCTCCCCCATCCTTCTGTGTAGGCTGGGTGCCTAGAGCATGCTGGGCGCTGGGCTGGCCTCTGTGGGCGTCATCCCATCCCGAGAGCTCCGTGAGGAGCCCTCCTCTGTCATTCCCAAAAGAGAGCTGAGACTTAACAGGGAGACGGCAGGTAACATAGCTTCAGAGTCGGGGCCCTGGGGTTGGAACCCACCTTCTTCCTGACCCCACTGAGTCCAGCTGGTCCTTTCTGGGCTCAAACATTGGAGTTTTCCAGAGTGTATAGGCAGGACGTGGTCTGTGCATTGTTGAGGATTCAGACCCAGCAGTCCCTCACACATGTTGGACAGTGGGTACTGCCTGGCACCGTTGTAGGTGCTGTGTCTGGACAAGAAGCCAGATGCACAAGGCTCTGCTCAGGCACCCCTGGGTGAGTGGCTGGCTTCACCTGGGACGCCTCACCTGGCCATGGAAGGTGGTGCTCAGGTCACAGGCTTGGGGTGGCCCCAGCACGCACCTGTGTGGGGCCTGGACACTGGGTGGGCTTCCTGCTGGGACCATAGAGAACCGAGAAGGAGGACTGGGCTTTACTAGCACCGAGTTCTGTGGGCCCCTGGCGGCCCCAGAGAGGAGCAGACATGTGCAGTGCAGGCTGCTCTTACAGGACCGCAGTCTGGGCCACAGTCAGTCCCAGGCCATTCCATGCAAGATGAACATCCCGGTACCTGTGAAGGGTGGCCTCTGAGCTAGTACAGCCTCATCGGAGATGGCTGCGTGACTGTCCAAGGGACCATGCTACCAGCCCCCAGGAGTGGCTTTATTTTCACACTGGAGGAGCTGCCCAGGTTTTTTCCCCAGTCAGTGCTCCAGCTCAGGACCTACGTTCCCTGCCCCACCCAGTGGCTCTCCTGGCCCCATTCCCCTGTCCCACCTCCGGCCGTAGCTTGCTTCTCTTGGGTCGCGTTCTTTCCTGTCCTGCTGGAAGGCCTATGTCTGGCTCCCCTTTGTGGCCCTTCTTTATTACGTCACCAGAGACGGTCGGCTCACCCCCACAGCTGCCCTGGCTCACAGCTCTGCTCCCATCAGAGTGCCTTGAGCACCCCTGGGCTGGGCACCAGAAGGAGCTGGTTTTGCTGCTCCTGAAGGACGGGCACAGGCAGAGGCGGCCTGCAAAGGAGAGCCACAATCTTGGGTGAGGGCAGAGCCAGTGAGGTCGACGCTGCTGGCCCAGGTCCCCCTGCCCCAGAGTTACACAAGGTGCTCACTGGGGCCTCCCTGGCCCTTTGGGCTGAGCTGAAAATGACCCTTGGCACCGGGCCAGGAGGGACAACCAGAGAGTTTGAACACACTTCCCACCCTTGGGCTGTGTTTTCACCCAGGGTGGGCCGGGTGTGGGACACGGGGAAACACATCTGTGGACAGTGGTTTTCCATTTCCTCTTTCTGGCCTTTGTGCGGGCCCCTCTCAGTTCTGCAAGAGGCCGTTGACAGATGTTATCACTCAGCGCCTGGCCCCTGCCCAGGCCTGTGCCAGGCGCTTTGGGGGCCAGGGCTCAAGGTCACCTGCCCTCACTTCCTCTCTGGCCGTATCCTTGTTGTTCAGCCACGTTCACTGCCTGAGTCTGCTGGGCTTGCTGGGCAAAAGCTTTTCAAGCTGATCAAAGCAGCTTAAGGCCTTGGGGGTCCCCGCCTTTGGATAGATGGCTGTGTAAACTCGGCAGGGGTGGCCTTGTTCCGCTTGTGGGAGTGAGGAAACAGAAGCCTGGGGAGGGCCAGGCCCTGGGGCAGAGCACCCTGGAGCTAGTGGGAGAGCCAGGTGTAGGCAGGGTTCAGAGAGCACCCATCTTCCAGAGTAAAAAAGATAGGAAGGCCTCTGAAAGGCTGGCCTGGTGGGGCCTCGCCGAGGCAGGGTGGAGGTGCTCAGGGGGCACAGCCCCCAGACAGGTGCCGAGAGCCCTGCCCACCCTCACCAGGTCAGCCTAGGGAGGTCGCTGCCCCCGCTTCCCTCCACACCCGAGTTAGCGAGGAGCTGTGTTCTTAGCCTGTGGGTAGGATCCGCCCCTCGTCCTGATCACCCAGCTCTGCTGAGAACCTCAGATCCTGTAGCGTCATTGGAGCAGAGGGAGTCCGTCTCAGAAGCCAGGGACAGGAGCCGAGGAGCAGTGCTCTGTGCTGCGTGTCCCTCCCCTGCCCAAGACCACACTCCTGCCGGACGGGGCAGGGGTGAAGCCCCAAGGGGCCTGGCCCCAGTGCTGATGTCCCCTCTCACTCAGCCCCTCTGAGAGACCCACCAGCTGCGGCCTGTCATCCCTGCCCTGTGCTGGCCAGGCTCCCCCAGCGCGCCTGCCCAGCGGATGGTGGAAGGCGGAGGAGCAGCCTCAGAGAACTTGGGCATTGGGCCGTCATGTAGCCGTCAGGGTGGGCGCAGGACAGAGCACAGTTCCATCAGACCCAGAACCAGCTCCCTGCTCTGGTCCAGGCCTGGAGACTGACTCCCCCGCTCCCCCCCCATGACGTGTCCCGACACAGCGTCTTCCCCCGGGAGCTCAAGGAGGTGTTTGCCTCTTGGCGGCAAGAGTGCAGCAGCCGTGGCCGGCCGGACATCAGCGAGCGGCTCATCAGCGCCTCTCTGTTCCTGCGCTTCCTCTGCCCGGCCATCATGTCCCCCTCGCTCTTCAACCTGCTGCAGGAGTACCCCGACGACCGCACCGCCCGCACACTCACCCTCATCGCCAAAGTCACCCAGAACCTGGCCAACTTTGCCAAGTGAGTACCACGTACCCCCACCACGGCAGGCTGGAGCCTGTCCCTGCCTCCTCAGCCCCTCCTCCCTCAGTTCCTCTCTCCTCTGCACCCCAGGCTCCCCTCCTGTGATATGTTTCCTTAGTTTTCAAGGGTGATAAGGCAAGGTAATGTTTTTCCTTCTGCTTCTTTGAATGAACGTTTTATCATAAGGATTCTCCCATATACTTAACATTCACGAGCTTCCTTTTGAAATGAGTGACTAATATGCCTTCAAGGGAGAAGGGCCTATGTCTCCTGAACCCATCTGCTGCGGTTGGGCACCCGGGTGGCTCCAGACTGTCCTTGTCTAAGGCTGCCAAGGACGTCTGTTTGTGAAGCACTTCAGTGTTCTTGCTGTACCTTAGAGCGAGGGGGTGGACACAGACAGGCTGGCTCAGAGAGCGGCTCTCACGAGGTGTGGATCAGCCCCTCTGGGCCTTCGCAGGGCTGGGCCATGAATCATCGCTGGTCCCCACCCTCCTGGAGCCAACACTTCAGCAAGGAGAGTGGTGATGGACAGGGGCGTGGCCTCCTAGGAGGGCCATCCGCTTGTTGGAAGAGAAGAGAGGGAGGCTTCCTAGAAGATGCGCTCCCCATCTGAGTTCAGGACGAAAAGACAGAGGTGCAGGCCAGG
Source organism: Madoqua kirkii (assembly GCA_006408675.1). Classification (NCBI taxonomy): domain Eukaryota; kingdom Metazoa; phylum Chordata; class Mammalia; order Artiodactyla; family Bovidae; genus Madoqua; species Madoqua kirkii. The sequence continues at coordinate 12,316 of SJYC01054388.1, forward strand.
GAGGGACCAGACGCTCTGCCGTTTCTGAATTGTCACTTGCTAGGTCGAGAGAGGTGGGAGACCACCCTAGAGAACAGCAGGGACTTGGAGGGCAGGCAGGGCAGTAAGAGCTGCCAGGGGCTTTGAGCAAGGTGTTCTTCATGTGTTCCAAGTCCTGCCAAGTTCAGCCCAGCAGCAGAGGGGCCAGGAGTGGAGGGCACAAGACCGGCAGCCCTGAGGCCAGGAGGAGAGCAGAGTTACGGTTCTGGTAAAGGCAGAGTGGTGGAGGGATTGGGTCAGGGATAACACTGGAGGTGATGGTGATGCGGGAGGCTGTGGCTGTAGGTTGTGGGGTGATCAGAAGATGTGGCCAGCAGGCCTTGACGGTTTACGGGGAGGCAGAGGGAGCAGTTGAACACTGCCAGGCTTCTGGATTGGTCTCCTCAGGATGGGGAGTCCCAGAGGAGGGTGTGGGTTTGGGGTGATGAAGGTGAGGACAAGCTGAGGACAAAGGAAGGTACCTGAAGAGGAATGTGTCGGAAGGCTTAGCAGAGAGACCTGGCCAAGTGTGGCTTGAGAGTCAGTTGTGCATCAGGGGCCACAGACATTTGGAGGGAAAGAGGAAGGAGGCTGAGACTGGCCATGAAGGTGGAGTGAGGGCCATAGAACATGGCCCTCCCAGATCCTGGGAGAAGAAGTCCAGAAAGGAGTCTCCAAACTTAGCCATGAGCACCCTGAATCCATTGGGGTTGGCTGGCTGGGGAGTAAGTGGCGTGGAAGGCGGCCACAGTGGAGGGATGGGAGCCCTGGGGGCGAAGGTGTCTCCAAGAAGCCGGGAGCTCCTGGTTGGGGCCCAGGGCGCTCACCCCATCTGCTTGGCTCCAGGTTCGGCAGCAAGGAAGAGTACATGTCGTTCATGAATCAGTTCCTGGAGCATGAGTGGACCAACATGCAGCGCTTCCTGCTGGAGATCTCCAACCCCGAGACCGTCTCCAACACGGCCGGCTTCGAGGGCTACATCGACCTGGGCCGCGAGCTCTCCAGCCTGCACTCGCTGCTCTGGGAGGCCGTCAGCCAGCTGGAGCAGGTGCCTATCCACTCGGGCCACGATGGGGCGGTGGCTGGGCCCAAGAGCGCTGAAGCTGCAGGCTGCTTCTCCCGGAGTAACCACGAGGCCCGAGGCTTTGCCTGTGTGCTGGAGATCAGCGGCCCCGCCAGGGCGCCGGAGCCCAGGGATCCAGTGCAGGCCCTGTCAGCACACGCTGGGGAGGGATCTCGGCCCTTTTCCTTGGTGGGGAGCGCTACGTTCATGCACCGACATCTTCCAGGGGAGCCCACTCTGTGTACTGGGGCCTCAGCTGTGCCTCTGAGTGGATGGCATCCACGGGTGAAGGCGTGCTGTCCTCCCTACCCCTAGGAAGTATGATCAGATTAGCTGTGTCTCCTAAAATATCCTTGCTCTGGATTTTAAGGCCACTGATACAAAAAAGATGGACTGGAGATGCCAGGCCTCCATGGGTCAGGCAGCAAGTTGGAAAACTTTCCAGAAGTGCCCTTGACCATCTGTTGAAACAGTCATTCCCTCAGCCCCTCTGACACTGCTGCAGGGCCTCTGGCCTGGGTTCCACTGACCCCGCAGGCCCCGCCTCCACAGTGGGCAGGTTCTGGGCAGCAACTGCCAGGCCTGCCAGGACCCACTTCCAGAACCTCTGCTACTCACCAGGGCTCTGAGAGCTCATCTTAAAAAAGTTCAATTCAGTCGCTCAGTTGTGCCTGACATTTGGCGACCCCATGGACTGCAGCACGCCAGGCTTCCCTGTCCTTCACCAATTCCCAGAGCTTGCTCAAACTTACATCCATTGAGTCGGCGATGCCATCCAACCGTCTCATCCTCTGTCATCCCCTTCTCTTCCTGCCCTCAGTCTTTCCCAGCATCAGGGTCTTTTCCAGTCAGTTCTTCACATCAGGTGGCCAAAGTATTGGAGTTTTAGCTTCAGCATCAGTCTTCCCAATGAATATTCAAGACTGATCTCCTTTAGGATTGACTGGTTGAATCTCCTTGCAGTCCAAGGGACTCTGAAGAGTCTTCTCCAACACCACAGTTGAAAAGCATCAACTCTTCAATGCTCAGCTTTCTTTATGGTCCAACTCTCACATCCATACAGGACAACTGGAAAAACCATAGCTTTGACTAGATGGACCTTTGTTGGCAAAGTAATGTCTCTGCTTTTTAATATGCATCAGTCCTTCCAATGAATATTCGGGACTGATTACAAAAGTAGCTGCTGCTGAACCAGAGCTGGAAGGCCTCCTGCTCCTGCCCCATCCTAGGGGTGAGCACTCGGGGTGCTCTGGTGTGCGGCCTGTTAGGCACTTCTGTGCACATGTTAGGTACTCACACAGGCAGTTCTTGCCCTTTTCTGTTAAAGTGGGAACTTAGCACGCACTGCCGCGTGCGTGGCTCGGTCTTCTCTCGTGGGCCTCTTTCCCCAACCATACCTGCCACACACCACTGTGACCTTTCTAATGGCACAGACTGTTCAGTCACGTGACTGCACCATGTAATTCACTGGGCACTCAGATCAGTCCCGGCTTTTCACTATGAACAGCCGTTGCAATCATTTCTGCTCCTTTATGTCCATTGCCCTTTGGCTCTGAGAGACGCAGGAGGGAGCAATGGAAATGAGGCTCAGAGCCCTGTCTTCCTCCACAGCTGCCAACACCTGTCACTCTGCCACCACTTCCAGAGCCTCTGTGCTGGGGGCCACCATCCCCCACGCCTGCATGACCAGGCGGGAGGTATGGACGGTGGTTTGCAGCCGTCACAGCTGACATTGTTGCAGCAGGATTTAAAGTCGAGCCGTTTGCTGCTCACGTCTCCCCTCTGTGGACCCCATGAGTTTTCATGCTTGCTTTCTGCGCATAGCCGTCGGTGGAAGCCGGGACATAAGCCAGATGAAGGCAGAGTCCCCACCCAACCACCCGCTCGGCCTAGAAGCTTTACCACCATCGGTCTAAACTAGGACAGTGGGCTTCAGACGAGCCCAGGCACCACCCTCTGCCCGACTGGCCACTTGTTTGTCTGATGGGTGGGCCATCGCCCCGGGGACTCGGGTGTTGAAGTGGGTTGGGCCTCAGCCCGCCCTGTGGAGTAGGTGACGTGGGAGGGGCCACCCCAGAAGCCTCTCCGCTGGGGAGACGGGGGCAAACTCCAGGATTCTCTGTGGGTCACTGAGGCAGGACAGACCAGGGTGAAAGGCTTGGACTAGGTTAGTGTGTCTTCTTGTGGGCCTTGCCCCATCCCAGAGATATCCAGGGCGCTGATAAAAATGTAATTTGTTGTTTCTGGGCTGCCTACCCTTCCCCAGACCCACTGAATCTGATTGCAGGGGAGGGTGAGCCTGCATCTCTGCTGGCTGCTTAGAGATTTTGAACACAGTGGCTCCAGTGCACTTGGCCTCCCCAGGTGGCCCCTGGCTCACACCTGCCCCCTTTACCATGTCTTTGCAGAGCATCATATCTAAGCTGGGGCCTCTGCCTCGAATCCTGAGGGATGTCCACACGGCTCTGAGCACCCCGGGCAGTGGGCAGCTTGCAGGGACCAACGACTTGGCCTCTACGCCCGGCTCCGGCAGCAGCAGTGTCTCGGCTGGGCTCCAGAAGATGGTGATCGAGAACGACCTCTCTGGGTAAGAGCCACTGGGTGTGCTGGGTGTGGTATGGTGCAGGTACAGACCGGGAAGAGCCCATCTACAGTCTCCTTTGGGGAGGAGGAAACCTATACTGGTGTTTATGAAACAAGCTGAATGAAACTCAGGGTGTTCCTTGGGCCCTAAGGAGTAAGATTTTTTGGGGGGAGATCAAGGAAGGCTTCCTGGAGGAGGTTGTGCTAGAGTTTTGAGCTTAGGAAAAGTAGCATTTCCATTGGTGAAAAAGGCATTTTAGGTAGAGGGACTAGCACAAAGCCCTGGAGAAAGACTATCTTTTGTTGAGAAACAGTTACTGGCCCCAATCAGCACTAGTCACAGTCACTTTTTCATGTGTATATGAGCTAGTATTTCCTGGCCTGAGCTAGAGTCTGGAAGTAGAGCTCCAGGGAGTGTTTTCAGGAGGAGGGCAGGTAACTCCACGAGGCAGAGAGGCTGGGAGCCCCGGGAAACTGGAGAGATGCTGAGGCCCAGCTCCCACTCTGCACACCCAGTGCTGGGATGAGTGCCTCGTCAGTACACAGTAGAGGGGAGGGAGAATGTTCTCGAGTGTTGACATCAAGACGAGGACCTTTGCGTTTACAGCAAGCTACCTGTACTTGGGGTCAAACACTCCCCTCGTCCAGCAGGACCGTCTTAGACGGGCTCACGAGGCTGAGGCTGGAACAGTAGAGCTGGGCGCTTTCTGGCTCTAAGACAGTGGGGACGGCAGCGGCAGGCTGTTAGCAGGTGAGGGCATTGAGATCAAGGACCTGGGGACGTGGTATGAGGGACTGAAGGCCCAGGAGGAGGCCAGAGATGCAGAGACCTTGCCGCCCCTTCCGCCCTGGTTCCTCTGCGTCTTGAGGAGGGGCCGTCCCTACAACCTGCCAAGTGAGGCAAAGCAAGAGTTCAAGTGGGAACACACGTCGGTCGTGAGGTCAGAAGAGCTGACCTCGGCGTGGGAAGGGCAACCCGGGCCCAGGGCTGGTCCGGGTTTCTCCCAACTCCACCTACTCCCCCCGGCCACTTCTTCTTGGCCGCCAAGTGCCGTGGCCTCAAGTGGCCACAACCTGCCCTGTCCTGTCCCATCACCCCAGACTGGCACTTTCTCTCCATCCCAGGCTAAGCCAACTCCTTTCTAAGCCCACGTTGAAGCCCCAGGTTCCTGCTGCCTCCCCACTCAGAGCCTGTTCTGCTACCCGCGAGCCTTCCCTCCAAAGCCCACCTGCTCTTCTAAGGAGCTGGCTTTACCTGTAAGGGACAGAGAGAGGCTAGGAGCCTGGGGTGTAGGGTCGAGGACATGGCCTACAGCTTCAGGTGCAGGCCCTCCCTGCCTGAGTCACGCCGTGAGGATCCTCCTCTGATACCTTGGGTTTTTTTTTTTTTTTTTCTGCCGGAAGCCTCAGCCCCCGCCTGCCAGTCAGACAAGAGGTGGCAGTAGGAGGCTGCAGGTGGAGGCTTCTCTCAGCACAGGGCCCCCACTTTGGTGAGCAGCCTGACTAGGGACGGGAGGGAAAAGGCAGAGAGAGCCCCCCGTGGCTTTGAAGTCATCGTTCCCGGTGCAGGACCCTCGGTAACAGAGAGCCGCTGAGTTGTGGGTTTGGATTTAGCTCAGGGGAATTTTCCAGAACACCCCAGGCCCCAGAACCTACTGTCTCAAGATGCCACGCTGAGCAGGGAAAGGGCCGCTGCTAGGCAGCCTGGCCTGGTGCTGGGAGCTCGGGCCCTAGTGCAGCAGCTCCGTGTAGGAGCCGCCGTCCGCCCCGCGCCTTGGTGGTGGCTTCTGCCAGGCTCGGTGGCCGTGGTTTGGTTTCGCAGCTGCGCCCCGGGACTCTCCCCTTCTTGCCGCCCTCTCCCCTCCTCCCCCCTCCCCTCCCTGCCTCCCTTCCCTTCCCCCCTCCCCC
>SJYC01054389.1:0-45574 GCA_006408675.1 Madoqua kirkii
CGGACTCCACCCACCCTGCTGAGCTCCCTGCAGTACCCACGGCCGTCAAGCGGGACACTGGCCTCGGCCTCGCCCGACTGGGCTGGGCCCGGAGCCCGGCTGCGGCAACAGTCCTCATCCTCCAAGGGCGACAGCCCCGAGCTGAAGCCTCGCGCCGTGCACAAGCAGGTCAGTGCTGCCAGGCGGAGAGGGCAGGCCACCACCCCCTGCCCCAGGGTGGGGTCCGGCTAACCCCCCACGTCCTGCTGCTCCTCCCGGCCACGTCATCTCCACCCGCACCCAGCTGCCATCCCATGCTGAACGATGCCACACTCGGCCCCATCCCACCAGCTACTTGCCTTGACGCCCCCCCGGTGGCCCCTGCCTAATCCAGTGAACCAGCTTCACTGTGGCTTGGGGTCCCTCTGCCAGTTTCCCCAGAGACAGCTGGGGTCAGGAAGAAAGAGGGAGGCATCTGTCTGCCCACCTCCAGTTCCAAAGCCTGTTAAAGCCCAACCCAGGGTAGGAGTCCACCTAACCCCTGGTCCTCCTCCTGCTCTGAGCTGGTCTTCAGGGCTCTGCACAGAGTTATGGGTTTTTTGGGTTAGATACCGACTTGCCAGCCCAAGCCCACTGGCTCTCCCCCAGGCGGCAGAGAAGCCGTGTTCAGCTAGGCTCCCCTCCACCCCCCGGCCCGTGACAGCCTCAGGCTGCGTCTAGGAGGTGAAACTCCCCGGGGCCCGGGGCTGCATCAGAGATGCCCATCCATCCCTGTGCCACACCAGGACCACCCTCTGCCCACCGCTTTCCCCCCGCCCCAGTCCCTCACAACTGTGTCTCATCGCAGGGCCCTTCACCCGTGAGCCCCAATGCCCTGGACCGCACGGCTGCCTGGCTCTTGACCATGAATGCACAGTTATTAGAAGACGAGGGCCTGGGCCCAGACCCCCCGCACAGGGATAGGCTAAGGAGCAAGGAGGAACTCAGCCAAGCGGAAAAGGTAAAGACCAGACCCTGGCCACTCGGGCAGGGTGAGCTGCCTCCCCAAGGCAGCCGGCAGGACACTCTCTCCCCTTGAGCCCTGAATTCAGGGTGCTGCTCATTCCTGCACATGTCCAGTCTCCCCCCAACCCCTGGTCCCACGTCAGGACGGCAGTCAGGGGAATTTGGAGGATTTAGCATAAGCCTGAGGTTTCCTTTATGGGCTGCACTTGAGACTTGCCTAGGAACTGTGTTGAATCAGATTCAGGAGGCACATTCCCTTGGTGACTGGGCAGCCAAGCTTCTGGGACGTGGGGCTCAGGGGTGCCCGAGACGTGCATGGAGACCTCATGCACCAAGAGGCAGAGAGACAGCGGGGAGGGGACGCCGCCAGGACCCTCTGCTCTGGAACTGCCCCTGCCTGCTACCTGGCTCTGCATCCTCCTCTCCACAGGGTCTGGGAGAGAAGGCCAGGGGGCGGTGGTGTCCCATGGCCATGGAGGTGTCTTCCTTCCAAGAGGAAAGTATTAGTCCTAAAACCTGCAAACCCCAGCCCTGGATTACATTTAGCATTTAGTGGCCAGTGGGATGCTTCTGTTCTCCAAAATTCTTCTAGTTAATGTGGCAACTGCCCTGGCTCCCTCATCTCCTCCCAGAGGCCAAAGCTCATACTATCACAAGGCCCCGCAGAACAGCAGCCACTTGCCCCTGCGCCTGGGGTGCCCGCAGTCCTCTTGGCCCTGGGAAAGCCTGTCGCAGCCTCTCGGGTGAGGGCACACGAGTCAGGGTGTTTGCTTTCCCTCCCGCCGGCCTGGGGCCGGGTCCATGTCCATGCTGCATTCCGCCGCCTCCACCATCCCCCTCCTCGGTCCGCCGCGCCCACCTGCTTCCACTATTATTATGTGAAGGGGACCAGGGCACATGGGGCACAGCGCTCCCAGGCCAGTCTGGCTGGGGAGCAAGAGCCTGCCTCACTCCAGGCGTTGTGCCTTTCTGAGGCTCCGTTTCCACGTGTGAGTTACAGGGATGGCTCGAAGGATTTCAGGGGTCAGGCTGCAGCTGGCTTGTTCTCTTCCCTTGGTCCTTAGGCCAGAGAGCTGCTGTTTCTCATGCTTTCTTTGCTGTTAAGCCTGGCAGGCAGATCCTGGAGTTGCCTTGAACTCCTTGGACAACTGGTCCTGCCTGTGCCAGGGAGGGCCTGACACCACTCTGAGCAGAAGACCCATGATGGGCCTTTTCTCCCGGAGCTGGGCTCTCCCCTGGGGCCAGTTTTGTTTCAGGAGATAGCCTTGCCATCTCCTGATCTTTGGGCCACAGTTTACTGATGAGCGAGACCCAAGGAGAGGCCCTTCCTGCTTTCCCTTCTCTGGATTCTCAGGGTGTCCAGCCCCCACCTCCCACCTCCAATCCTTTGATTCTGCTCTTGACCCTACCTCCCCTTCTATTCAGCTCACACGGCCTGCCAGCTCACTGCTCTCTTGCTAATTTACACATCCCTCCTCTTCCCCAAAGGCCAGGAGTGCCAGGCTGAGTCAGACCCAGAGAGCCCTGGACCACTTTGCCTTTAATCTCTCCCTGCACTTGCCATGCGACCCACCTCATTAGTCACTCCACTCCCCACGTGCTTGGTTCACTTCCCTCCTGGCCCCCCGTTTCCCTTCCTGTAGAGCCTCCACCTCTCAAAGTGCTCTGATTTCCTTTGTTTACCTTTGTAAGGAGAAGTTTACCTTTGTTTATTAGGAGAAGCTCAAGATCCTTACTTGTGAGATCTGGGTTTGAGTCTTCATCCTGCTCATAGATGTAGGTCAGGCTTGGGGTGGGAGAGCCCTGGACAGGGGCCAGGCGTTAAGTCTCATCCCGTACGCCAGCTCTGGCTGGGATCCCTGGGCATCTCCCTGCTTTGTGAACTGGGCTGGGCTGGTGATGACCCCTGGGGCATTCCGAGCCAGACTTCCTCCCAGCGGGCTCATGAGCCTGTGCTTTCTGTCCTGGGTACTGTGCTGTGGCACGCTGCCCTCCTGGCAGGACCTGGCCGTGCTGCAGGACAAGTTGCGAATCTCCACCAAGAAGCTGGAGGAGTATGAGACCCTGTTCAAGTGCCAGGAGGAGACAACCCAGAAGCTGGTGCTGGAGTACCAGGCACGGCTGGAGGAGGGCGAGGAGCGGCTGCGGCGGCAGCAGGAGGACAAGGACATCCAGATGAAGGGCATCATCAGCAGGTGAGGGTGGCCGGTCGGTCCCTGCTCCGGGCCCAGCCCTGGCCCCACACGCGCCGAGGGGCAGGCCTGCCCGCTGCCCTCCAGGAGGCCCCGGATCCCAGGGACGGGCTGCTCAGCTGCCTTGATGAGCTGAGTGTGGAGAAGTCTGAGGCGGCGGGGACTGCGTGGCAGCAGCCTGGAGGAGGGCTGGAGCTTGGAGTGCAGGGCGCCCCAGTGGTACCGCGTGGGTTGGTGGTGGAGTGTATAGGTGGCCTGGCAGAAGCGAGGTCAGCCGAGGAGCGTGCAGAGGGCCTTGGGGCCCCCATGGGGAGTCACGTTTTCTTAGAGTTTAGAAGCTGGATGGAGCGGGTACCAGGAGAGACAATGAGGACCCATCCAGTCCAGGGCAGGGGAAGTAGGGACACATGTCAGTTACATGCAGCTGGTGAGGGTGGGGGTGAGAGGATGGAAGCAGACAAGACAACGGTGAGTTTTCACCAAGAGCATCCAGGGCTGTCATGGTGCCGGCTACTGAGATGAGGACCTTTGCAAGAAGACCGGTTTGGGTAGGGAGGGGGAGAAGTGAGGCCAGCGTTGGGTGCGATGAGTTTTAAGATGCCTGTGGGTTATGCAGGAAGATTTCCAGGTGGACCAGCGACTTGAGTGCTGACTCTCATCTTCATTGACGGCTTCTCTTTATTTCTGGGTTGATTTGCCTCTCTCTCCCCCTCTGCCCGTCTGTAAGCAGGGAGTGTCGTCGAGGTGTAGCCTCCTCCTTTATGGCAGTAATACTAAGTGCAAGGCGACAGTGTGCATTCACAGGCACCACTAACAGTGGCGTGTTAGTGTCCATGGTACAGGAATCTGTCCTCAGCATAGATTTAGCAGGTGTGCAGTAAATATGATGTTTCCCAGCCTGGCCTCATGCTTTGTTCACTATTAAAAAATTCTTCCTTAATTCCTCCTATTTACACTACCTGCCTCTCTGCTCATAATTACTGTTTACTTGATTTACCTGTGGGTTTCCTCTTTATAAAATGGTTAGCGTGAGCAGAGGGCCTATAACCGGGGTGACAGGGAGCCCACTGTTCACTTAACTGCCAACTCTGCTCTTGGCTCACCTCATGTGTGTGATTCCAAAAGAGAAAACACTTTTTCACCTAACTACTTCCTTCTCACCCTGTTCTCTCAGGGATGCATCTTTTCCTGAATTCAGTGGCTTACTTAACATTTATTTCTACTACCCAGTCCTGGTGTATTTCCTCCCTACTATAAATGTCAACCAGATCAATTTGGTTGATAGTGTTGTTCAGATCTTCTTATCTTTAGTGGTTTTCTGTGTACTTATTAACTGTTCTGCCAGTTATTTAGAAAAGGATAATGAAAGCTTCTAATCATAATTATGAATTTATTTCTTCTTTCATTTCTGTTGGTTTTTACTTTATAGTCACTGAAACTTTATTTTTAGATGCATACAGATTTAGGCTTATTATGTGCTGTTGATGAACTGACCCTTTATCCTTATAAGATCATTTTGTAATATTCCTCATAACATCTTCATAATTATCCCTCTTAATACTCCTTTCTATGAAGTCCACTTTGATATTACAGCTACCCTTAACTTTTTTTTATTGACATTAGCCCATTATATCCTTTTTCATCCTTATACTTTGAACAAAGCTATGTCCCTCACTCACTACATAAAGAGAGTTTCTATCACAGACACCTTATTGTTCCTGCTTTTTATCTAATCTTAGTTTCTGCCTTTGAGTTGGAATGTTTAGACTATTTACATTTAATGTAATTGTCAATATAATTATGTTTAAACCTGTTATCTTGCTACTTGTTTTCTCTTTGTACCATCTGTTCCTTTTCCTGCCCTCTTCTAGACTGAGTTCTTTTTATGACTCCATCTTACCTCCTTTATTGGCATATTGGCTATGTCTTGTTGCCTGAGGGGCAGAGGTTGGAAACTTTTTGTAAGGGGTGGATAATAGATTTTTAGGCTTGGCAGGCATTAGGACGTCCGGTCACAGCTGTGTATCTCTGCTGTTTTAGGAGAATGTGCACGGTGTGGCACATTTTTTGCCCTTACCTGGGCTATAATAGCAGGAACTATGATGGGATTTTTGTTCTTCTGTCTTTAATGTATTAATATCACTTTTCCTTTGGCTGATTTGCAGATTTTTTTCCTTTATCGTCGATTGCCAGCAGTTTGATTACGAAGTGCTTGACATGTTTTCTTCATGTTTCTGGAGTTTCTTAAGCTGTTGGATCTGTGGTTGTAGGGTTCTGCCTCTCCACACTGTTTTCTGGAATTCTCATTGCACGTATATTAGTCTCTTTATATTGTCCCACGTTCTACTGGTGCTGTTTTATTTTTAAAAGTTTTTTCCTGTGTCTTATCTTAGACTGTGACAGTGTGCCTTCAAATTCATTCATTGTTCAGTGTCCAGTCTGTTACTCCTATCCAGTATTTTTTTCATTTCAGATGTATTTTTTGCCTCTAAACTTGCAGTTTGGTTTAAATCCATCCGTTTCTCTTCCCATCTTGCTCATGCGTTTCCTCTGTTTTCTTGAGCACATAGAATATATTTACAACAGTTGTTGTAATGTCCTTGTCTACTAATCCTGTCATCTGACGTTTCCAAGTCTGTCTTGATTGATGTTCTTCCTGGTTAAGGGTTATGTTTTCCTACTTCCCTGCATGCTTGGTGAGTTTTGGTTAGATGCCAGACATTGTGATTGTTTTTTAACATACATAGCTGCTGGATGTCTTATGTTCCGTTAAGTACCTGGGGGCTTTGTTCTGGGACACAATGAAGTTGAAAGAGTCTGTGTGACTCTTTCCAAGGTTTGTTTGTAAGCTCTGTTGGGGTGGGTCTTGGGTAGTCTTTAGTCCAGAGCTAATCTGGCTCTGTGTTTACTAACACAGGAATGTTTTTACTGCCTGGAATGATCCTACACTGTTTTAGGGTTAGTTTTGTGTATTCCTTTCCAGTGGCTCTCGCCTGTTTTCTCACAAGCATGCAGACCAGTTCTCAGCCAAAGCCCCAAGGGGACCCCTCAGGGGATAGGTAGAGTCTTCCACGTCATCCTCCCCCACCCCATCCCCCCATGTATCCTGACTCCCCGTGATCACTTCCGTCCTTTGCTTGCCTGGACACTCAGCAGTGGGCGGGGCTCCCCTCACGTGTTCCCGTCTCTTGGGAGTCTCGTGCTGTACTGCACTGCCTGTTTTTCAGTGTCTGGAAACCTTTGTTTCATATATTTTGTTCCGTTTTCTGGTTCGGTGTTTCTGTGGCAGGAGGTTAAACCCAGTGCCTGTTATTCCACCATAGCTGGAAACAAGTTTCTCCCACCTTCCGTTGCTTCCACCTCCTCCTCTTCATCCAGGCTTTGCTCAGTGTCTTACGTTCCTGTGACAAAGGAACGCCCACCCCCGACCTTGGCAGGATCCCACGCCCCTTCCTCCTCCACCCGGACCCCACTGGCTGTTCATGACGGTCCTGTGTGGTCCCTGCCCCTGCACCATTGGCCTTCCTGTGTCTGCTTATGGGATGGACTAAGGGCTTGCCCGGGGGTTAGATGCTGTGCTGCGCCAAAGTCCTGAGGGTAGAGACAGAAGCAAAGCTGCGCGTGCCCAGTCAGGCCTGACTGTTCTGCAGCCTCGTGGACTGTAGCCCACCAGGTCCCTTTGTCCATGGGATTTTCCCGGCAAGAATACTGGAGTGGGTTGCCATGTCCTCCTCCAGGGGATCTTCCCAACGCAGGGATCCAACCCGCACCTCCTGCATTGCAGGCTGATTCTTTACCCCTGAGCCAGCTGGGAAGCCCAAATAAAAAGCAGTAAGTGAACTCATCTGAGAAGAGCATAGAGCAAGAAGAATGACGGGCTGAGGCGGAGCCCTGGGGAGCCTGAGGTCCTTGGGACAGACAGGGCAAGGAGTCTCCAGAGCAGTGGCCGGGGAGCTAGGATGCAGACCCAGAGAGTGCAGCGGGAAGCTGGGAGTGATCAGCAGTGACTGACAGGTGTGTGAGAGACAAGCAGGGTGAGACCAGGAATGGTCTCAGGGCAGGAGCAGCTGGCAGCAGCCCCACGCTGGCCCTCGTTCTGAACTTTTGGATACCGTGATCCTCATGTCGTCCCAACTCGTCATCCACCCAACACCCTTGCCTGCCCTGCGGTGTCCCGTTCAGCAAGTGCAGCTGCACCCCACCTTCCAGGACGGTTAGCTGCTTCCCGGTCTCTGTTCCCATGGCTCCCCAGCTTCCCATGCAGAGGGTAGCTGCTGTCTCCCTGCCTGTGTCCCTGCGCCTTGTGGGTTCATCCTGCCACCTCAAGTACCCAGTGCAGCCTCAGTGAATACAGAGTGGATGGAGAAATTCTCGAGCCCTGCAGGGCCTCTGTTCCCCACTCAAACCACAGGTGTTATGATGTGACACCACCCGCCCGGCCCTGGGGTGGGTGAGGATCTAATACCCACCCAACCCCCTCGGCTCCTGGAGCAACATCAGAAGGGGGCCATGCCAGGGGCTTCTGGGAATTTGGGGACAGAATCTGGGGCAGGTGAAATGTAAGGAAGGAGCAGGCTCAGCCCGTGTCGGGTGGTGGAGGCCACTTCCATCCCAGGCAAGGGTGGGAGGTGAGCCTTTGGCCCAAGGAGGGGCTCTCCTAGTGTGTCCCCCTCTGTGAGGGCTTGATGACTTGTTCCCACGAGGCCCCACACTCACCCCCTCACTTGCACCCTCAAATGCCGGCCTGACTGTTCTTATCTCTGGTAACAGGTTGATGTCAGTGGAGGAGGAGCTGAAGAAGGACCACGCAGAGATGCAGGCAGCTGTAGACTCCAAACAGAAGATCATTGACGCTCAGGTGTGGGGCTCCGGCCTTTCGGACAGCCATGGGTGTTGATGGAACTGGGGTTAGGAGGGGTGGCTTTGGCTTTTCACATCCTCAGTCATACCCCACTGCAGAAGCGAAGGAGGGTGGGAGATTGGGATCTCTGCCCCAAGAAGTCAGAGTCAGGGTCTCAGTGGACCACAAGCTCACTAGGACAGGCTTTGAAAAGGGCGGGGCCGCTCCTCCCCTGCTTGGGCGGCTTAGTTAGGTATTACCTTTCACCAGGTGTTCTGACCGGAGTAGAAGCTGTTGGGAGGGGAATGGGGAAGGCTGGGTGACAGCAGGCTGGGGACAGGGAGCAAGGGAGCTCTTGTTCAGACCCTTGGCTTCCCAGCTGCGTTGAGGGGGGAAGACAGTTGAGAGACTGGCTCCAGTCTCCTTCATCCAGCTCTGTGCCCTTTTCCTCTCCAGGGCCAGTGGTTGCTCAGTCAGGAAACTGCACAGGCTGATGGGAGCTGTGACCTCTGTGTCACACACACGTGTGCGCGCACACACACGCATGTGCCACACGTACACACGCACATGAGTGAGCGTGCCTGCCCTCGGGGCTTCAGGGAGCTGGCACATGACACCACTAGGGCCGTTGGGGTGAGAAGCAGGTAATGAGGTAGGGGCATGAGGAAGGCGGGCTCTGCGAGGTCCTCTGCCGTGAGGGCGAGCTGCCTCCTCTGCATCCTCGGTGTTTGTCCTCCCAGCCACCTCCCTCCCCACTCTTCTTGTAGGCAGCCACAGCTCCGGGGAGACCCCTTTCCTGGCACGGACCCTGCATCCCCCCCCCTCCCCCGCCCACCTTTGGCCCAACGGCCCATGGCTCAAGCCCTGCTGACGCCCTCTTTGTTCACAGGAGAAGCGCATCGCCTCATTGGACGCGGCCAACGCGCGCCTCATGAGCGCCTTGACGCAGCTCAAAGAGAGGTACAGCATGCAAGCCCGTAATGGCCTCTCCCCAACCAACCCCACCAAATTGCAGATTACTGAAAACGGCGAGTTCCGAAACAGCAGCAATTGCTAACCTGCCCGAGGAGGGGAGGACTCTGGTGGCCCAGGGCGGGGTCTCGGCCTGGGGAGGAGCAGCGCCAGGGGCCCAGAGGCCGAGGCTCGCCTCCCCCGCCTCCACCAGCGGCCCAGGAGGCTGCCGCAGAGGGAGCCGCTAGAGACTGATGCAGCGCAAGCAGGGGACACCGCCCGCTCCCCGAGACGCGTGTTGGGCGGAGGCTGGGGAGGGGGTGCAGCCTGGCGCAGGCAGGGGCCTGCCACAGCGTCTCTGTTTTGGGTGTTGAACTTGGTGCGCGTCCTCCTTCACCTGGCCGAGTGCATGTACCCCTGCCCCGACACACCCCTTCTCCACACGGGGAGCCGCCCGGAGAGTTGGAGGGTCGGAGAGCCAGGGGTCTCCTGCCGTGGCTTCCTCTCGCCTCCCAGGGACCCAGGACTCCCGGGCAGCCAGGTGCTGCCTTGTGGGGCCTGTCGCTCGGTTCCAGAAGCCGACAGGGTGGTCAACAGGCAGACAGAGGGTGGGGAGGATGGAGCTGCCAGAGCGCTGTGTCCCCCTGCCTGTCTCCACTCTGAGCACCTGCCAGTGCATGCTCGGGGCCCCCTTCCCTGAGAAGGTGGATAACTGTGATTTTTTTTCCTTTCACAGTATGCATTAGAAACAAAAGCCCGCTTGCTCGCTTGCTGG
Source organism: Madoqua kirkii (assembly GCA_006408675.1). Lineage (NCBI taxonomy): Eukaryota > Metazoa > Chordata > Mammalia > Artiodactyla > Bovidae > Madoqua > Madoqua kirkii. Next base: position 9,743 of record SJYC01054389.1, read on the forward strand.
AACACAGGGGCCTTTTAAATTGAGCGTGCGCACTGCATGGGAAATAGCGGCCCTGGAGGATGTTAGACTTGCTCCCTCTCCAAGACCGCGGCAGCCTGCACCCGCCCCCATGCGTGCGGCCGGCCTCTGCCTCACCCTCCCGGGCCCACCGAGGACCCAGGCACTGCAGACAGGGGAGGGGCCCACCCACGGCTGGGGCCGGTTTCCCTCAGCCCCAGGCTGTTCTGTAGCTTGTGGGCCCTCCCCACTGCCCCCCGCTCCCACCCTTGCGGAACATAAGTGGGCAGGAACTTGGGTCTCTCTTGTCCTTGTTCCCACTCCTGACCCTAGGGAATCTTGGGGCCAGAGCTGGGGCATCCATCCCGCAGCCAGGAGTCACCCCGACTGCCTTCAGCCGTGGGAAAGCTGAGGATCACCCCTTCCTGCCTCTGGGGCAGGAGCTGCTCCACCAGGACCCAGAGTTGGGGAGCAACAGAGGGTGGGTGGCTCAGACCACACTGCACCCCATCCTGGGGTGGAACCTGCAGCTCAGCCCAGAGACCTGCTAGTGGGGAGAGGTCAGGACCCCCCGAAAGGTCACAGACCTCAGGAAGGCAGGCTGTGGTGGGTGGAGGCCCTGCCCCACTCCTCTGGCCGCATAGGCAAGGCCTGGCCCCAGGGACGTCAGCCTCTGGTTCCGACGCACCCCTCTTCTGCCTGGCGAATGCTCCCCACCCGCCCCCGACCCCTCTCCCGCGGATGCCTCGTTGAGCATTGAGCGACCTCGGATTGAACCGAGCGCCTCTTAGCAATACAGGGGGAGGGTTCCAGGGCCTGCACAGCCAGGCTCCGGAGGCCGGTGCTGGCGGCCCTTGGCCTGGGTTGCGAGCTCTCGGGCCCAGAGCCTTATCTACTTAGTGCAAAAACTGTAAAAGTGTACAGACTCTCCACAGATTTTTATCTGAACTGCAAGTCTGACAATTTTTGTAAATGTTCTTGGTGTTTGACTGTAATGTAACTATTTCACCCAATGGTTGTACATAGTCCTTCAGTCCTGGTGCTGCCGAGGGCCGCCCGGGACCGCTGCTCTCTGGCGGTTTTTTATTTTATTTTTAATCTAGAGGACAGTATTGGGCAGGAGGCAGAGGTCGGAGGTCGGGGATCTGGGGGTTGGGGTTTTGCAGCGTGCTATCTGGGTGGCTGAGGAATGTCTGCCCCCTCCTGGGTCACCCTGAACCCACGTCCCCGAGGGAGGGATGGGGAGGATTGGGGTCTCAAACCCAGTGCTCCCCAACCCCTGCCACCAGAGAAGGCTGTCCCCTGGCCCTCTCCTGCCAACAGAGAGGCCTGACTTCCGCCTAACTTTTATGTTTAGGGTGAAGGAAACTGCCAAACTTCCTTTGAGTGAAGACTCTTTCCAACCACCCAGAATGGGGGTGGGGAACCCAGGGCAGACTCCAGGCGACCCCGACCCTCCAGAGCATCTGCCCCGGTGTACACCTCTCACCCCCTCCCACCCCATCCGTCTGCGTAAGGCAGACCCCAGGGAAACAGCCCCTCTTTTTCTACACACTCCCTCAGCTCCCCCAGCCCCACTCCACCTCCCGCCCCGCCTTTTGTAAGTATGTGAAAAGGAAAAAAAATGCAAACGTTGGAGTCTTGGCCAGAGCGCCTCCCTCCAGCTGCGACTCTAACTATGTAATAATGTACAGAGAAAGTTGTTGGTGTTCTAAGACTGTGTGGCTGTGCAATTTCTGTACATTTGCAATTAGAAATATTAAAGATTTATTTAGCTATTTTAAGCCTGACTCGCCTCTCCATGCAGCTGTGTCTCGAGCTTTTCCAGGAGTGACCCCGAGTCATAGACTGACACTGTTCTGTTCCAGGGAACCCCAGCACTTGGTTCACCCCAGTGGCAGTTGAGGGTCGGAAAGGAGGACTGGGGTCTCTTTCTGGAACTGGAAATCTGCCACAGCCCCTGAAATCTGGCTCCAGGAGGGAAGGAGGTTGGTCCAGGTTCACTAGCAGGTTGTGACTGAACGAGACATAAAAAAGCTTCTGATACCTGAGATGCCCCAATGCGTGACCTCCTTCCTGCCCGCAAGGCTGAACCCAGAGCCTTTGCTGGGAATAAGCCAGTGCCCAAGCCTCTCGGCTGTACCTGCACAAGGTACAGACTGCAGGAGGGAGAAACACTCCCCTTTCAGACCGGCCCCTGGGTTCCCATCTGCCCTGTTCACCATGGTGCCTCTTCACAGACCTCCCAGCCAGATGCTCTTGCTGCTCTGAGAGCCACCCTCCTACCGCACGGGGTGGGGGTGGCACAGTGGCCCTCGGCCCTGGTCACCGCCAGCTGGGCGGCCCTGCCCTCACTGCTCCGTCCCTGCAGTGACGATGGAGAGACAGCCCGGCCACCGCCTTGCTTTCACCCCTCCTCACTCTTCAGCCCCTGCCGCCGCTGCTGCTCACAGCTTTCAAGCACCAGCTCTCCACCCGCTCCCCACCTGCTCCAGGAAGGCTTTCTTCCCTCAGACAACGTTTTTTAAAGTGTACTGTCTGCAGGGACCTGCCATCTCCACCTCCTGCCCTTTCCCCAGCCCTCTGTCACTTGGCTTACCTGTCACACCTCTACCACCTCATTGCCAAACCATGGGCCACCTCAGTGCTTCGGCACTACTGACCTTGGTCCCTCTGCTGAGGCAATGCTCTGCAAATACAAAACTCAAGGAAATAGCAATAGATGCAACAGAAAAAATTTTCATGTTGACAGAGGCACTCACAAGCTACAAGAGCCGCGGCCTTCCACACGTGGATTAAGGAGCATTGGATAGAAAGCAAAAACTGCCAGAAATGCAAGAGGAAAGAAATCGACAGAAACAGTTGCATTTGAGACTAACACACCACCAGTATTAGTTCATGACAGATCAAGGAAACATTAAGAACTCAGAGGACTTTAATAATTAATAAGGTTTAATAAGCAGGAATACATCAAGCCCTTGCCCTAGAGAGAACACACCTTCTTTCCAGTACACTTGGAACATTACCCAAAACTGACTGCATGCATCGAGACAGGAAAACCTCAGGAAGTTGGCCAAAGAAACAGTTTGGGCCACATTTTGCACCTTGAAGCAATAAAACTAGAGATTACTTTAAAAATGTTTACTTGGTTTTTCTCTCAGAATGTTTAATTGAATCAGTAAGATTAGGTTTTTAAGAGAAATAGTCTTCTAGTTAAACAAGGTATATTAATGACATGCAATCATCTGTCTTCCTTTACAAGCATCACTATACTGACAGGAAAGGACTGCAAAGATTATCACTCACAAGGTCAGAATTAATGTGGAAGGAGATAGCAGTATTTAAGAGAATTTGAAAGGCTTTGGCAGCTGAAAGTTGATGAAAGATCATTGACTAAATTAGCAGAGAGAGAGATGAACCAGAAATGAACTGATTAGCCCTGTGGGGCCCAAGTGTGATGAGGGGCCAAGCAAGCGTCGTTTTTAGTCACTGAGTCATGTCTGACTCTGCAACCCCATGAATTGTAGCTCCCCAGGATCCTCTGTCTGTGGGATTTCCCAGTCAAGAATATTCCCTCTCAGTGGAATACATTTTCTTCTCCAGGAGATCTTCCCAACCCAGAGATCAAATGCATGCATTGCAGGTGGATTATTTGCCACTGAGCCACCTGGGAAACCCTCAAGCAAGGGTACCAGGTCGGAAATGGGGGAACCAGACTCCAGTCTTCTCCCTGTGTTCTGCACAGCCAGGAAAAAGTCCTCTTTGCCACCTCACCTTGTAAGGAGCTGGACAGCCCCTGGAGCAATCGAGCCAGGTAGGCTCCAGACGTGGGGACGCCAGGCAGAACAGAGAGCTCTGAGAGGTACAGGTCTAAAAGGAGGGAGGAGGGATGAAGTGAGCTGCCCTCAAGAGTGCCCAGCCCACCAGCACCTGCAAGGCTCCCAGAATGCCCAGGACAAGATGAATGGAGCATTCTTGATTCGAAAAACTGGCTTCAGAGAAAAGACCTCCATATATTTCTCAATGTAAAGACTGTATCACTGTTCCAACATCCTACAACAACACAGATCAGTGTGTACTGGGCCTTTGCACACACACACACACACACACAGCACAGCCAGCCAGGACCCCTCAGACAGCAAAGCTTCCAACAAATAAACAGGCCTTTGCTTCCCTAGTCCTAACAAACTCCTCTATTTGTAAATATAATAGCTTAAAAAAAAAAAGTTTCAAGGAAGAGTCCAAATCAACCAGCCAAAGAAAATATAATAGCCTTAGGGAGATAAAACAAGAATAGGATGTTTTAAAAAAAAAAACCTAGATCACAAAAGAGCTTCTATTAGATTTTTTGTATAATCCAAAGATAAAATATCTAATGGGAGTGACAAAATACAAAGTTGAAGTATTCTTCCAGTAATAGAAAATGGGAGTGAGACCTAGTCTTCAGCCAATACAACAAAGCTATAGTAATCAAAACAGCATGGTATTGGCACAAAAATAGACTATGGCTGCATGGAACAGAATCCAGAAAGAAACCCACATAACTATAGTCAATTAATCTTGGACAAAGGAGGCAAGAATATACAATGAGAAAAAGTCCTCAGCAAATGGTGTTGGGAAGGCTGGACAGCTCTGCATAAATCTATAAAGTTAGAAACACACTCACACTATACACAAAAATAAGTTCCAGATGACCTAAAGACTGAAGTATATGATGTGACACTATGAAACTCTTCGAAGAGAACGTAGGTAAAACATTCTCTGACGTAAATCATAGCAGTGTTTTCCTAGGTTGATCTCCCAAGGCAATAGAAATAAAAGCAAAAATAAGTGAATGGGACCTAACCAAACTAGCAAGCTCTTGTACAGCAAAGGAAACCATAAAGAAAATGAAAAGACAACCTGTGGAATGGGAGAAAATACCTGCAAATGATGTGACTGACAAGGGATTAATTTCCAAAATATACAAACAGCTCATACAACTCAATATCAGAAACAAACCAACCCAATCAAAAATGATCAAAAGATCTAGAAGTAGACATTTCTCTAAAGAAGACATACAGATAGCCAATAGATGCATGAATAGATGCTCAACATTGCTCATCATTAGAAACGCAAATCAAAACTACAGTGAGGTATCACCTCATATTGGTCATAATGGCTTTTACCAAAAAGTCCACAAATAACAAATGCTGGAGAGGGTATGGGGCAAAGGGAACCCTCCTACACTGTTGGGAATGTAAATCAGTGCAGCCACTATGGAGAACAGTATGGGGGTTTCCTAAAAAACTAGAAATAGAGTTACCATTCGATCCAGTAATCCAACTCCTGGACATATATCCAAGAAAGATAATTCTAATTCAATAAGATACATGTTCCCAATGTTCATAAAAGCACCATTTATAATAGCCAAGACATATAAGCAACCTAAATGTCCATAAACAGATGAATGGATAAAGAAGACGTGATATATATATATATATATATATATATATATATATACACATTGGACTATTACTCTGCCATGAAAAAGGATGAAATAATACTATTTTCAGCAACATGGATAGACCTACATTCATACCAAGTGAAGTCAGAGAAAGACAAATATATGATACCACTTATATGTTAAATCTAAAAAAATGATGCAGATGAACTTATTTAAACAGATTCAGAGACATTGAAAACGAACATGGTTATCAAGGAGGAAGAGAGGAGGGATAAATTAGTTTGGGATTAGCCACTATTATATATAAAATAGATAAGCAACAAGGATTTACTGTATAGCACAGGGAGCTATATTCTATAACTTGTAATAATCTATATTGGAAAAGAATCTGAAAAACTATATTTTGAATATATTTTATATGTATATAACCAAAATAAGCATGTGAAATGAGCACAATTGTATAGTAGTTTGAATATTCTTTGGTATTGCTCTTTCTTTAGAAGTGGAATGAAAACTGGCCTTTTCCAATCCTGTGACCATTACTGAGTTTTCCAAATTTGCTGACATATTCAGTGCAGCACTTTAATAGCATCATCTTTTAGGATTTAAAACAGCTTAGCTGGAATTCCATCAGCTGCGCTAGCTTTGTTCATGCTTCCTAAGGCCTACTTAACTTCACACTCCAGGATGTCTGGTTCTAGGTGAGTAACCACATCACTGTGGTTACCCAGGTCATTAAGACTTTTTTGTATAGTTCTTTGTAGTCTTGACAGCTCTTCTTAGCATGTTCTGCTTCTGTTAGGTCCTTACTGTTTCTGTCCAATATCGTGCCCACCCTTGCGTGAAGTGTTCCCTTAATAGCTCCAATTTTCTTGAGGAGATCTCTAGACTTTTCCATTCTGTTGTTTCCCTCTAGTTTTTTGCATTGTTCATTGATGAAGGCCTTATCTCTCCTTGCTATTCTATGTAACTCTGCATTCAGTTGGTTATATCTTTCCCTTTCAAGCTAGGCTTCTTCAGTATGTGAACCAAAACCTTCCAGATGTACAAGCTGGGTTTAGAAAAGGCAGAGGAACCAAAGATCAAATTGCCAACATTCGCTGGATGATAGAGAAAGTAAGGGAATCCAGAAATACACCTACTTTTGCTTCACTGACTATGCTAAAGCCTTTGACTGTGTATATCACAACAAACTGTGGAAAATTCTTAAAGAGAGGGGAATACCAGACCACCTTACCTGTTTCCTGAGAAACCTGTATCCAGGTCAAGAGGCAACCAAAAGAACACTACATGGAACGACTGGTTCAAAATTGAGAAAGGAGTACAACAAGCTGTATCATGTCCTCCTGTCTATTTAACTTCTAAGCAGAGTATGTCATGTGAAATGCCAGGCTGGATGAATCACAAGTTGGAATCAAAATTGCCAGGAGAAATATCAACAACCTCAGCTATATAGATACCACTCTAATAGCAGAGTGAAGAGCAGCTAGGGCTCTTGATGAGGGTGAAAGAGGAGAGTGAACAAGCTGGCGGAAAACTCAAGCTTCAAAAAACTAAGGTTATGGCATCTGGTCCCATCACTTCGTGGCCAATAGATAGGGGAAAGTGGAAACAGTAGCAGATTCTATTTTCCTGAGCTCCAAAATCGCTGTGGATGGTGACTGCTGTCATGAAATTAAAAGACACTTGCTCCTTGGAAGGAAAGCTGTGACGAACCTAGACAGTATATTAAAAAGGAAAGACATCACTTTGCCAACAAAGATTCCTATAGTCAAAGCTATGATTTTTCCAGTAATCACATATGGATGTGAAAGTTTGACCATAAAGAAAGCTGAGCGCCAAAGAACTGATGCTTTTTAACTGTCGTGCTGGAGAAGCCTCTGGGAATCCCTTGGACTACAAGGAGATCAAATCAATCAATCCTAAAGGAAATCAACCCTGAATATTTATTAGAAGGACTGATGGTGCTGAAGCTCCAATATTTTGGCCACCTGATGTGAAGAGCCAACTCACTGGAAAAGACCCTGATGATGGGAAAGATTGATGCCAAAAGGAGAGGAGGGCAACAGAGGATGAGATGCTTAGATAGCATCAGTGACTTAATGGACATGAATTTGAGCAAACTCCAGGAGATGGTGAAGGACAAGGAAGCATGGTGTGCTGCAATCCACAGGGTCACAAAAAGTTGGGCATGACTTAGTGACTGAACAACAAAACAATATAATCCAGCATGCAGTTACTCAGCTGTGTCCAACTTTTTGCAACCCCATGGACTGTAGTCCACCAGGCTCCTCTGGCCAGGGGATTCTCCAGGGAAGAATACTGGAGTGGATTGCCAAGCCCTCCTCCAGGGGATCTTTCCAACCCAGGAATCTATCCCAGGTCTCCCGCATTGCAGGCAGATTCTTTACCATCTCTCAGGGAAGCCCTAAAATAAAGTATACTTCAACTAAAAAAAAAAAAAAGATACATGCTCCCCAATGTTCATAACAGCAATATTTACAAAAACCAAGACATGGAAGCCATCTAAATATTTGTCAAGAGATGAACGGCTAAATTATACAGTCTATATATATACAGTATATATATTTACTGTATAGCACAGGGAACTATATTGAATATCTTGTAATAACCAATGATGGAAAAGAATCTAGAAAAGAATCTATATATATAGACTCACAAAAAGTTGGATACATTCCAACCCAGGAATCTATCCCAGGTCTCCCGCATTGCAGGCAGATTCTTTACCATCTCTCAGGGAAGCCCTAAAATAAAGTATACTTCAACTAAAAAAAAAAAAAAGATACATGCTCCCCAATGTTCATAACAGCAATATTTACAAAAACCAAGACATGGAAGCCATCTAAATATTTGTCAAGAGATGAACGGCTAAATTATACAGTCTATATATATACAGTATATATATTTACTGTATAGCACAGGGAACTATATTGAATATCTTGTAATAACCAATGATGGAAAAGAATCTAGAAAAGAATCTATATATATAGACTCACAAAAAGTTGGATACAACTTAGCAATTGAACAACACTCTATACACACACATGTAAAACTGTCTCACTTTGCTGTATGCCTGAAGTGAACAATATTGTAAATCAATTATAGTATAATTTAAAAAATATTTTTAAAAGATAGATAAAATATCTTTAAAAGATGGATAGATTTGGAATGATGTTCACGATATATTATGTAATCAAGTCAAGCTGTAGATTGGTATACACATTCTTTTCAAGAAAATAATTTGGACATGACTGAGCCACTGAACTGAATGGAAATTATATCACCTATAACAAGATACATAGAATTATGGGAAAGCAAACACATACTATTAATGGTAACTTCCTCTGAGGAGTGGGGCTCAGCAGGATGGAAAGGAAGACTTGCATTTTCTACTTTACATTATTATTATTGTTTAAATATTTTATGACCAGTCTTTATTTCTTGTTTTGATATGGAGCCATTTAAGAATAAATCAAACGTATCCATATAATGAAACTCCATACAATAAAACATATAATGCAGCCATTAAATCTGTAGAGGAATAATAACTTAACATTGAAGACGTTAATAATATTTAGGTGTAAAAGCTGATAAAGAATAATACGTTCAGAAGGATTCTAGATTAGTTTTTAAAATCTGTTTTCAAAAAACGTTCTGGATTAGGAGATAGTAATGTAGATAAGCAGAGAAGGCAATGGCAGCCCACTCCAGTACTCTTGCCTGGCAAATCCCATGGACAGAGGAGCCTGGTGGGCTGCAGTCCATGGGGTCGCTAGGAATTGGACACGACTGAGCGACTTCACTTTCACTTTTCACTTTTATGCATTAGAGGAGGAAATGGCAACCCACTCCAGTGTTCTTGCCTGGAGAATCCCAGGGACCGGGGAGCCTGGTGGGCGGCCGTCTGTTGGGTCACACAGAGTTGGACACGGCTGAAGCAACTTAGCAGCAGCAGCAGCAGCAGCAAATGTAGATAACAGCCGGCGCTCAGGCAAAAGGGAGGCCTGGGCTTGCTCTTCATGGCTGTCGATCAGCCTATGGTCTTAGGTAAACTGGAAATGTCCTCAGTCTGTCACCTCAACAGTTGTTCAATTGCTCAGTCGTGTCCTGCTCTTTGAGATCCCATGGACTGCAGCACGCCAGGCTTTCCTGTTCTTCACTGTCTCCCAGAGTTTGCTCAAACTCATGTCTACTGAATCAAGATGCCATCCAATTATCTCATCCTCTGTCACCCCTTCTCCTCCTGCTCTCAATCTATCCCAGCATCAGGGTCTTTTCCGGTGAGTCAGCTCTTCATGTCAGGTGGCCAAAGTATCAACATCAGTCCTCCCAGTGAACCCAAGGAAATGAGTTGATTTCCTCTAGGATTGACTGTGAAGAGGTGGTAATAGTATCTATACTATAGAGAGCTACTCTGGAACAATTTGCTGAAATAATGCTTGTCACTCCAATACTCAGCACCAAGACTGACACATAATAAATGAGTGCCACGTGCTCTGGGAGCAATAATTATTATCTTAACAAAATCTTAACTATTATTAAGGACATATACCAAAGTGTTAACAAAACACTGACCTAGAGATAAATGAGAAAATGAATGACTTTTTATTCCTCCCCACCATCTTGGGGTTTAATCATTATTTTTTAAGTCTTTTTCTTTCTGACCATACTTTTGCTTTTGTAATAAAGACACATTTAAAAACTAGAATATCTCAAGTCAATAGCCAACATCATCCTTCAGAGTAAAACATAACAGCCCTTCCCAATGAGGTAAGAAACAGGCTTAGATGCAGGATTCTGCCACATTTCAAGGCAAAAAGGCAGGGGAGAAGATAATTGTAACTATTGGGAAAGAGAAGGCAAAAGACAGGTCATCTTAGAATTTCCCTGGGAAGCAGCCAAAAAGTGCTCCTGGTTCAGTCAAGTGGCTGAATACACAATAAGTACACAAAATTGAAACTGCTTTTCCAGACACCAGTTGGTGCCTGTTAACAGGCTGGGCCTGTAGGTGTAAGAGGCAGGGGGACAGGAGACCTGGACAATCTGGTGAGGCTGTACGCACAAGGTAGATGGTGGGTGTGCAGGAAACGGCCAGTCTCCAGAGTACACCTCCGTTCCAATGAACAGTGCAATAACACTTTGCTGTTACTGAATTTGTATTAAAACATTTGTGGATTCAACATAAATGTTTAACATTTACTGCTATTTTGTAACTCTCCATTGGCATCCTTTTCATATATACTTGAAACATCCAGAAAGCAAGTTAGCCTAGGCTGTATTGCCTTTTAAGAGGCCCAGCCAATCAGAAACATAAATAGTTCTTTTTCCCTGGGACAGTAGTTTGATTTTGGCCACAGCCTCCCTGTAAGCCAGTGACTCTGGTACGGAGAGGACTGGGGACCTCACTCACCTGAGGCACAGAGTCCCTGGGGGAGGCTGGGGTGGGTTCCTGGGGCTGTCCATGCTTGGCTGATGTGGGTTCCTGGGGGTGTCCACACTTGGCTGATGTGTGAAGTCTGACTTTGTGCTCATCAGGGAATCAACACTGCCCAACTGGAATGAGACCTCCCTCCAGATCTGAGTTAGATCTCTGGGGAGTCTCTGGAGTACTTTCATAACGTTTCTAAGCTTTACCTGAATTATAAAAGTAACAAACACTTGTGTTAAAGGAAAATTTTTTAAATAGGTAAAGAATAACTTTCACACAAACATAAGTTGAACATATATTTAGTGTTTTTAACTCATTAATTGATTTCCCTGGTGGCTCACTGGTAAAGAATCTGCCTGTCAATGCAATGGACTCAATCCCTGTGTCAGGAAGATCCCCCCGCCTCCTGCCCCGGAGCAGGAAATGGCAACCCACTCCAGTATTCTCACCTGGAAAATTCCATGACAGAGGAGTCTAGCGGGCTACAGCCCATGGGGTCGCAAAGAGCAGGACATGACTGCGCATGCACAACTCATTCATTAAGGAGGGAACCAGCCCGCTGTCAGAACAAGTTCAAAGGAGAATTCAAAGAGCCCCACTTACAGAGGCAACCGCAGACGCTGAAAAAATTGTACAGATAGAAACGCAGGACTAGTTCATCCGCAGGCGATAATCAAGTGTATTCTACCAGACAGAGTTTGTTTTGGCTTCTAAGGACAAGTATCACTTGTATTATGATCAGTTTTTTAAATAATATAATTGACAGAGCTGCACAGTATCTCAAGGGCAATGAAACTGGTTATGGATTTAGGAGGCCCAATCATCTTTTTTTATTTCAATGTTTCTCACTATTTTTCCTGACTCCCTTTAAAAAAAAAAACAAAACAAAGCAGAAACATATCAAAGTTAAAAGGAACTCTGTCATCCACAAATCCCTCTCTCTCTGGCTATCTGTTGTTGTTAGCAGTTTATTGAGGCTTCTGGAAGACTTCATTTCTGAGCATACAGATGGTTTTTTTCTTCCTAATGATTATTTTTGCACATTGTCTAAAATTTCAAGCTAGCCTAGGGTCTTAAGTTTTAAAAGAAAACTTTGGATTTGGAAAGAATTTCAAACTTAGAGCAAGTTTTCTAAAACAGCAGTATAGAGAACACCCATGTGTCTTTTAATAGATTATCCTATTAGCATTTGTTTTGTTGTTCCTCATTTATCATTTCCCACCCTCTTTCTCTCCACACACACACAGGTTTCCCCCCCCTACCCCAAATTCCTGATAAGTTACATTTGTCCCAGCCCTTTACTTCTAAAAACTTCAGTGAATATTTAGTAAGATTAGAGATATTCTCTTACATAATCACAGTATACTCACCCACTTCAGTTTAACATCGGTACAGAATTTTCTCTCATCTAGCGTTCATATTCCAATGTTCTCAGTAGAACCGATAACATCCTTTCATACTATTTTTTCCCCTCCAGCACAGGATCAGTCTCGGGGGCAGAGACTGCATTTAGTGTCATGTCTCTTTAGCCCCGTTTAATCTAGAACGCCGCCATGGTGTTCTTTATCTTTTACGGCATTGACATCAGAAGAATACGACCAACCATTCCTCCCCACGCTCCCTTTTAAAAATAGCATTTTGCATTTGTCTGATGTTTCCTTGTGACTAGCTCCTGGTTATTCGCTCTTGGCCAAAAGACTGCAGAAAGCATATGGAGTTCCTTCTTAGAGTAAGGCATGTGGAAACACCGGACGCCTGCCTATCCCTCCCTGGTGATGTGAATTTTGATCACCTCATCAGGATGTGATCCAATTTCACCACTGTATATTTACTGGGTATTTTTAAAGTCTTGCTTGCAACTAACATGCAATCCGTGAGGAGATAGTCTGACACCATACAAATATCCTGCTCATTACCAAAATTCAGCAACGCTTAATGATGGAGTGATCCAATCTTTACTAGGATGATTGCAAAAAACTTCCTCTTCAGTGGCTGACTCAGATATTTATTGTCAGCAAAAGTCTTTCCTTCTTTCCAAGTCAGTGTGGATTCAAATGCCTGTTTTTCAGGGCTTACAGTTCATTACTCCACTTGATTGTTTTGGTGCTCAAACACTCCCCAGTTTGGCCATTGGGAGCCCCTCCAAGCTGATGCCCCTGTCCTGTGACATGTCTTCAATGAGGTTTTTGAACATTCCCTTACTTTCTAGCTCAGGCTCATTTTGTACCTACCCTGCCCCAGCTCTGGGATTAGTCATTTCTCCGTGGAACTCTGGGGAATGCAATTATAGGCCAAGATCTGAGAGCTGCTAGAATGTCCTTTCTTTTTGACCTTTCCAGCAGACAGAGCTAGGAAATAAGTATACATTCAAACACATATACATGTGCACATTTTAGAAATCACAAATTTGCATCTGTATCTCTAGTTCTATGGAATCTAAAGTTTAACAAGTGTTCCAAGAGACGCTTGCGTCAGGTGTAGGCTGCTCAGAGGAGGGGGAGAGGGAGTGCTCCCAGACCCTTGCCCCCAGTTTTGGTGGGGGGGGGGGTGCAGGTACAGCCTGAATGGAGGAAGAGATGAAAACACCAACCTCAAGGGCAAATTCCCAGGAAGATTCCTTCCTGAGCTGTCGTCTCCACTGGCAACAGCGAGTCTTACTTTGCTCTGCACGGTACAGCAGGTCTTAGTATGTCAGTCTGCAGAAACCTCTCCGTAGGTTCTGAATGATGCTGAAATACCTAAAGTGATGCTTCCTTTATCCTGGGAATGTGCCAAGGAAAAGGTGTGACTTGAAAACAAACTTGGGATTAAAGCATGTTATTGCTAAGAGTGAAACAGAACACATGTGCTTAAAAGTCAAAGTCATGGTCCTTGCTAGCATACCAGCTTGAAGAATTATCTAAGAATATTGCAAAAGACAAATGATTGGAAATTCGGAGAATTAAACAATCATACTAGTAGAAAAGTTGGCAGAGGATATGAAATGGCAAGTCACAAAGAAGGAATACACATGGATAGTAAAGAGAAGAAAATATGCCCATTTACACCAGTAATTCACGAAAAGCAAGTGTCTATAGCAATGAAAGTATTTTTTGGCCAGTAGTGTTTAGGTGATAGAAACTAAGGAAATCAATCTAAGTAGAGAAAAATACATAAAACATTAAGAAAATATAGGTGCTGGGATTCTGCTGTATCAGATGTCACATCAGATTGTCAAAGTGAATTTGTTTTCTATTATTAGGCTGTAGGATCCAAGTTCATTCAACTTTGTACACTTAGCACCTAACACCATGCTAGGCAAAAAGCAGGGTTCATAAGAGGAAAGGCCGTATTTCTTGACCACAGAGCAATAAAATTAGGAATAACAAAGTTTTATCTGCTGCTTGGAAATTCAAAATGTGTGTAGAAGTGTATATGTGAGTCTACGTGTGTCAAGAACACTGTGATGGGTGTGGCATGGGTCTGTGTAGCCTACATGTTGTGATGAGAGCTGATATCCAGGGGTATGTTTGAATGTGGTTCTGTCCAGTGGTCTGTATATCAATGTGGGTATATGTTGGACTGTGCCCCGCAGGCGTACAAAGCTTGTTAGATGCCCAGCCTCTGGACCGAAAGAAGAGTCCGGAAAGAGCCAGAGAGACATCAGTGGCTTAGTGGACCAGTCCAAAACAAAGGGTGTTGGAGCAACTCCCCACAGTGTGCAGCAGATGGCAGGCGGGGCATGGCGGCAGTCTGGGCTCCTCAGGGGAGGGGCAGGCTGCCATTTACAGGGGGAACTGACGTCAGACTGACTCAGTCACCAGAGAAACCAGCAGCTGGGGCACGTCCCTGCAAGTCACAAAGAAGGAATACACATGGATAGTAAAGAGAAGAAAATATGCCCATTTACACCAGTAATTCACGAAAAGCAAGTGTCTATAGCAATGAAAGTATTTTTTGGCCAGTAGTGTTTAGGTGATAGAAACTAAGGAAATCAATCTAAGTAGAGAAAAATACATAAAACATTAAGAAAATATAGGTGCTGGGATTCTGCTGTATCAGATGTCACATCAGATTGTCAAAGTGAATTTGTTTTCTATTATTAGGCTGTAGGATCCAAGTTCATTCAACTTTGTACACTTAGCACCTAACACCATGCTAGGCAAAAAGCAGGGTTCATAAGAGGAAAGGCCGTATTTCTTGACCACAGAGCAATAAAATTAGGAATAACAAAGTTTTATCTGCTGCTTGGAAATTCAAAATGTGTGTAGAAGTGTATATGTGAGTCTACGTGTGTCAAGAACACTGTGATGGGTGTGGCATGGGTCTGTGTAGCCTACATGTTGTGATGAGAGCTGATATCCAGGGGTATGTTTGAATGTGGTTCTGTCCAGGTGGTCTGTATATCAATGTGGGTATATGTTGGACTGTGCCCCGCAGGCGTACAAAGCTTGTTAGATGCCCAGCCTCTGGACCGAAAGAAGAGTCCGGAAAGAGCCAGAGAGACATCAGTGGCTTAGTGGACCAGTCCAAAACAAAGGGTGTTGGAGCAACTCCCCACAGTGTGCAGCAGATGGCAGGCGGGGCATGGCGGCAGTCTGGGCTCCTCAGGGGAGGGGCAGGCTGCCATTTACAGGGGGAACTGACGTCAGACTGACTCAGTCACCAGAGAAACCAGCAGCTGGGGCACGTCCCTCACTGCCCCTCAGGTTAACGACCATCACGAGGGCAAGTTATTTCCCTGCAATAAACTAGCTGCTGCTGCTGCTAAGTCGCTTCAGTCGTGTCCAACTCTGTGCGACCCCACAGACGGCAGTCCACCAGGCTCCCCGTCCCTGGGATTCTCCAGGCAAGAACACTGGAGTGGGTTGCCATTTCCTTCTCCAATGCATGAAAATAAAAAGTCAAAGTGAAGTCACTCAGTCGTGTCTGACTCTTAGCAACCCCATGGACTGCAGCCCATCAGGTTCCTCCATCCATGGGATTTTCCAGACAAGAGTACTGGAGCGGGGTGCCACTGCCTTCTCCGCATTAAACTAGCAAGTGGAGCCATTCTGGCCTAAGGACTAGAACAATCACTAGGGCTAAGATGCACAGAGGATGGGGTGCAGGAGAAGCAGGGCCTGGCCGAGCTGGGAGTGCAGAGAGAGCAAGAGAGTTGCCGTCTTGAGTGGCCTGACCACACACCTCTTCCCTACATACCCCGCACAACCCTTCCAATTTTTTGGTCAGCCCCTCCTTAGAGATATCGCGGAGATCAGGTATGCAGAGGGGCAGTGCAACCAGAGCCCACAAATGCAAGCCGGACACCAGCACCAATGAGGATCAAGAGTAAGCCAGGCACTTATCTGGTCAATTTTTCATGGCGGTCCAGAGGAGGATGACCACACCCTGTCTGTAAAGCCAGCAATCAGACTCCTTTCGCAGAGAGGCCACCGTTGTCGCCCAGCCCGTGAACAGACTCTCTCCACCCAGCCTGGAAATCTAAGACGTTTAACAGGCATGGTACATGGGAGGTGGTGATCACTGAGCAAAATACAAGCAGTGATCGCATCCTGAGATGATGTCACCCCTGCCTGTGGCTTCTGTCCTGTAGCATCATATCACATAATGACCGACTGCAGGGCTAATACAATGCTTTCTCCAGTAGGGGAAACCTGCCCTGTTCCTCACAGGGTAGGGAACCCTAGCCACCAGAGACTTACCCGTTTCAGCCCCAGAACCATCTCATAATGTGCTCCCTTCACAAGGGCAAAAGTGAGTGACTATCGTGACCAACAGCTGAGCTCGGATGGTGACTAGTTGCCTCTGGGTGAACGTGGCGTCAGCCCTGGGATGATAACTGCTGGGATGCTCAGGGATGGTTCCTGGTTCACGGCTGAGAGTGGCTCCCATCACTATGGTTACAAGGTCCATCATGTTTTCAATTAACCCTGCAATAGTGGGGCTGTAGGATGAGCTGAAACACCAGCCTGTGGCATTCTTATCAGCCCATTTCTCAACTTCAAGGTGGCTCCTTGGTCACTATTGAGGCCCATGGTGGTCCCGTATGGTGCACCCAACTGTTCTAGATCCCCAGTAGTGGATTTTGCATTGCTCAGCCACTTGAATAGGCCTTTTATAATGCCTCTCACCTGTTGTAACACACCATAGGCTGCGTATAACTTTGCCCCCTCCTGTGGCTGAGACCAGAAGCCCCAGGCTACTCTATTATTTTGCTGTTGCCACGGCCCCAACCAGTCCATTCTGGGTAGCTATCCACGTCCAGTTACTGTCTCTGAGTTAGTGTCCCTAAAGGCTGTGTCTGTAGTTGTTCAGGGGTGGGCATGGTATCTTGTCTTACCCAATCAGAGAACACCAAGTATTTGATAGATAACCTAGGTCCATGCATTTTGTCTGTATTCATCAACCATCCCCATGTGGTCAGACGAGCCAGGAGCCCGGGGCTACTACACTTAAGCTGGAAAGAGACTGAGGTTAATGGAATGTCATGGACATGGTGGGAGGGAAAGATATCTCTCAGGGCGGTCAGGGGTTACAGGGCCCCATGTGCTGGGGGACGGCCCCCACCCCCGATGACTCCACAAGCGTTGGCTCCCCATCCTTATTTCCACAACTCTCGGTGCTCATGGGAGTTTCCTCCGCTTCCTAGAACATGCTCAGCCACTCAATTGTGTCCAACTGTTTGTGACCCCACCGACTGTAGCCTACCAGGCTCCTCTGTCCGTGGGACTTCCCAGGCAAGACTACTGGAGTGGGTTGCCAGTTCCTCCTCCAAGGGATCTTCCTGAGCCAGGAATCAAACCCTTGTTTCCTGTGTCTCCAGCATTGCCGGCAGATTCTTTACCACTCTGCCACCTGAGAAGCCCTTGCCTTCCTGGCTGACTTACCAATTATTGGGCTGCAGGCCTGCAGGCCTACACGTTGCCCAGCCTTGAGACTGAAGAAAGCGCCCAGATACAGCCATAGAGATATCAATGGTTTATCGGATAGGGGATCTTACACCTCCGAAACAACACCCCACAGGCAGGGTGTGGCGGCCATCTTGGCCCCTCAGGGGAGAAGGAGGCTGCCATTTATAGGGAAACTGATTTCAGGTTGGCTCATCACCAGGGAAACCAGTGGCTGAGGCCCATCCCTTACAGTGCCTCAGGTTAATGACCATCTCAAGGGCAGATGGTTCTCTTTAATAAACTAGCAGGTGGAGCTGCTCTGTGGCCTAAGGACCAGAACAATCACTAGGGGGTAAAGAGGCTCAGGTGATAGGGTGTGGGGGAAGCAGGGCGTGGTCGAGCAGGGGGTGCCCAGAGGGCCAGAGGGCTGCCACCTTGAGCAGCTGATCATAAGGGATTTGCCGCAGTTCAGTCTGAGCAGAGCTGTGCTGGCGCACAGGGCACCTGCTGAAGGCAGATGCCCAGCCCCGCGGGGTCCCAGAATGTGGGACAGAGGCGGACAGACGTAGGAGGCTCTGGCCAGGCTGTGGGCGCCAGTGGCCGAGTCCCTGGCTGGCCTGTCCATAGGTGCTGCTGGAGCAGTGGCCAGGAGACCCGGGGGCAGGAGTGGGTGAGTAGGGAGACACAGGACAGGGGGTAAGAAGCGTGGGGGCCAGGAGGACAGTGCAACGCCTTGAGACCCTCTCTCTGCAAGCAGCGCCCAAGGTCAGTCCCCAGCACTGGCCCCTGCTCCCCCACAACCTCCCCATTCCCAGTCATCCCCTCTTTCCTTCAAGCTGTAGACAGGGCGTGAGTTCAAGGTCCTCCCACCCCCACTGGAGGCGTGGGGGAGCAGTCCTGGCAAGAGGCGGGGGCAACGTGTTCATTATGGGAAATGAGCAGCAGGATTGCATTGTAATAAATCAGCGCAGATTTCCGAGCAGCATGGGGTCTCGCGGGCTCCGCGGGCCGTGGAATTCAATATGATATGCTTCAGCCTGTCAGCTAATGGGCTGCTGCTGGATGCCACGTGATCCAACCTTCCCGGGGACGTTAAACAATGCTGAAAAGTGGCCCAGATTTATTTATTGGGGCGGTGCTTGCTCCTGCCTGTGGGTGTGTGGGGAAATGACAAGTTGGGAAAACAGGTCTTTGTGAGCAAGGTGGGAGGGGGTAGGGTTTTCCAGTTGCCCTGGGGCTTGGGCAGACAGTCCGGGGTCTCCCCACTGGCCCGGCTGCTGGGGTGTGTCCCACACCGGGGCTGTCACCAGCTCCCCCATGCCCCGTGATGCAGAGCATGAGCCCTCCACCTGTTAAATCCTTCCATTGGATTGCTGTTCCCTCTCACCTCTCCTTCCTTCACTCATTCCCAGAACACTTCACCTACTCTGTACTGAGTTGTACTGGTGGGTGCTACCAGGGCTGCCAATGGAATGCTCAAGGTCTGCCCTCCTGGATGGAGGGGAGATGGCACTAAATGATGCCATGAGAAGTGCCATCAATTCTGCCTGCTGCAAGCCTCTTGAGTCTGTGCCCTTTATCCCCCGGGCTGCTGCTACCAGGACTCCTGCACACCCTGCCAACCAGCCTCTCCACCCTACTTCGTAGTCCACCATCCAAATCTTATCTCTCAAGCCACAGTTAACCCCTGTCCAAACATCAGCTCCAGGTGGGCAGGGCCATGTTGGTTTTGCTCGTGTCCTCGCCTCCCCTGGGGCGGGCATGGGGCTGGCCCAGGGAAGGTGCTCAGGAGCTAATGACTGGGAGGAAGAAGCGGGAAAGAGAGAGGAATGAGTTGGCTAAGGAGGCCTTAGCCAGGTCAGAGGGGCCCTATCGGGGCTGGAAGAGCTACAGATCATGGGGTGCGGGGTGTGAGAACCCAGAGGGGCCGCAGGAGCCAGGCAAGGAAGTGCAGCTGGGAGGACCAATAACCATCCTGGAGAAGGACCGATGGCAGCTGGGGCCTGGAGGTGTGCGGAGCAGCAGCAGGTCTTGCAGGCGCCTGGGGTGGGGGCGGGGATGGTGCAGGGGCACCGTCCTCACTGGAGGGGCTGAGGGCTGGCCCAGATGGACAAGGGGAAGGGTCTGGGGTTTAGGAGGAAGGATCTGCTTTAGAGCGTCCATCCCACTGGCCCCTACAGACCAGGAAGGGTCCCTGGGCCCCTGCTCCCCTGGGCGTGCCCCGTGGCAGCGGTGTCTGTGCCCACCGTGTCCTCCTGCAACGCCGCCCCCAGGGGATTTAGAGGGGGGAGAATAACCTGCCCCTTAAAGGGCTTTTCATTTATAATCTGGAAAGAGCCCTAGACCTACTAAATAAAACGGCCTCAGTGCAGACTCGCAGGGGTGACTATAATTACCTGGGAAGAGCCACTTTGCTTCTTTTTTTAAAAATTTGTATTTTTCAAAGTGTTTAAAGGATATTTATACAAAACAACAACCTGTTGGGTAAGTGCACAAGTTTACATTAGGCTGAGAAGGCTGAGGGGAGGCTGGGTCTTCACCTCTCACACCTTATGTCCACTGGGTTTGGCAGGCAGACTCCCAGATACAGAAAATAAACTAGTGGTTTTCAGTAAGAGGAGGGGCAAGACAGGGGAAGAGAGAAAGAAGTACACATTATTATGTATAAAATAAGCTACAAGAATATATTCTACAACACAGGGAATACAGCCAATATCGTATAATAACTATAAATGGAGTACAACCTTGAAAAATTGTGAATCACTATACCATATACCTGCAACTTATATAATATTGTATTTTATGTACTTGTATACGTCAACTATACCTCAATGTTTTAAAAATTTCAAAAAAATTAAAGGCCTGCCTTCACTCAGTCCCTTATTTATTCATTACCCAAGCATTTCCTGAGTACTTCCACTGACTAGGGATGGGATCCAGACGTGAACGCTCACAGCCTTACCCCAGAGAGAAAAGCATCATGAGGTGGGCTAAATGGACACACCAGTGCTGGCCACCCCCGCCACCCCCCAGCCCCCGCCAGCCAAACTGTGACAGTGAGGTCAACTTTGCAAAGGAGGAAGCTCACCATTGCAGAAGAGGAAGTGTGTCAGGGGCAGAAGGAAGATCCTGGACGTAGCCCTGGAGCAGTGGAAGAGATGGGCTTTGAGAAATGGCCAAAGTGTATTATTTAGTCACTCAGTCGTGTCTGACTCTTTGCGACGCTATGGACTGCAGCCCTCCAGGCTCCTCTGTCCACGGGATTTTCCAGGCAAGAATACTGGAGTGTGCTGCCATTTCTTCTCCATGGGATCTAGCCCTGGAGCAGTGGAAGAGATGGGCTTTGAGAAATGGCCAAAGTGTATTATTTAGTCACTCAGTCGTGTCTGACTCTTTGCGACGCTATGGACTGCAGCCCTCCAGGCTCCTCTGTCCACGGGATTTTCCAGGCAAGAATACTGGAGTGTGCTGCCATTTCTTTCTCCATGGGATCTTTCTGACCCAGGGATCGAACCCGCATCTCATACCTTGCAGGTGGATTCTTAACCGCTGAGCCCCTGGAGAAGCCCAAGGGGAGTCCTGAACTAAGGTTCCTGGCCTTATGGGAAGAGGGCAGCCACTTGTCAGGCTGTCCCGCTGTTCACCTCCAGGGGGCGCCCCCGAGGCCTTTCTCCAGATGTCATTGCCCCTCGTGCAAATCATGACCCTATGGCTGCATCTGATGGTCCTGTTGGTTGGACTGTGGGAAGCTGGGCCTCAAATGGGCAGGTCCCCCAAACCAGGTGGGGAGTTTGAGCTGGATCCAGGTGGCAAGAAGCTGTTTTGCATCTCTAGGAAGGAGGCTGACATAGTCAGATTGGCATTTTGGAAAGGCCACTCTGGCAGTCTGCGGAAAATGTGTTGGAGGCAGAGAGACAGTTGGCTGCTGAAAAATGGCCCATATAGAACACATATTTTGAAAGAAAAAAAATGACAAAAGGCTAACTCTTTTCATCTGCAAAATGATGCTACAAATCAACAGAAAAAGACCAATAGGAAAATGGGCAAAGGGCAAGAACAGCCAGTTTGTAGAAAAGGAAATAGTAATGGCTTTGAAACACAGAAGAAAACTTCTCAGCCTCATTCATGAGAGAAACAGGTTAAATCTATGAGTGATGCCATGTTTTTCACCCACCAGTGGGCTGTTAGCATTTTGACAACATACTGTATTGGGGAGGATGGGGTGATCTGGCCCTGAGCTTGACAGATCTATAGCTTGATTTGGCTTGCTGACCACCTGTCCCTAGAACTGAGAACCCCAGAGCCTGGACTGTGCGCTTTACTCCTGCCTGAGAAGGTACATACTCCGTCTGGATTCCTCTTCTATTCTCCAGTCCTGGCTCCCAACCCTCTCAAGGGGAAATTTCAGTGACCTGCTTCAGACTGAGTTTTCCAGGGGATACGAAGTTTTCCCCAGAAGCTTGGAGCTGAACTGCAGCCAAGCTACAGACCCTAAGATTGGAATTCTAGGTGGGAAGATCCAAGATATTCCCAGAATCCCCTGCAGTCTCAGGAACCTACGTGCCCTCCATCATGTTGTGCTTCCCAAATGGAAAGTCCATGACGGGGGTGAGATGAGACGCTCGTGCAGCTGTAAAAGAAACACAGTTGTTTTCTTGTAGTAGCAATTTTATTTGAAGATGGAAGGAGAGAAAAGCATTTTTATATTAAAACAAATATGAATTGAGGAAAAACCATACTATGCGTCCACTGAGTCCCATTTCATTTTTTTCAACCTGGATATGCAGGAAGAACACATTGCCCAGTATCCCCAGCACTTAGGTTAGGGCCAGGTGACCAAGTTCTGGTCGAGTGCATGTGTGTAGAAATGAGGTCAGCGCTCCCTGAACAACCCACTCCTGCGATCCTCCTGTCTTCTCTTCTTCTCAGAGGCAACTGGGAAACCATCCTTGAGGGGAAAGAGCGCAGGCAGGAAGAAGCTGGGACCCTGTCCAAATAAGTGTCATCCTTGACCCGGTGAGATTTGCACAGGGAAGAATAAACCTCAGGGTGAAGCCGCTGTGATTTGGGAGTTAGCATCATATGAGTCAGCGTCCTGACTAAAGTATGGATGTAATATGGAGCCCAAGGCAATAGGCAATAGTTACAGGACATTAAAAGGTAAGACATGAGGCTTCAAGTAAGTAGCTGCTTACGCCTGGCATTTCAGCCATGCCCACAGACTTCTGACCTGCCGATAAATGGGCTATATTTTTCTCCAAGACCGTCAGGGATAGACCCAGTGACCTACTGATGCCACAGCCACTGGCCCTGGAAATGGCTCAAAGCAGATCTACTTAAGCGCCCGGGGAGGAGCTATTGAAGTTGAATGTCTAAGCAGATCAAATGGCCAGTGTCGGATAACTAGAGCCGAGTGAGGAACAAACCCAGCGCCAGCCTCCAAAGCCATTCTCTGGTTCCTGCCTCAGACTCGGGGTGAGCCCACCCAGTGACTGGTCACGTTGCCAGCCCGCTGCATGCCTTCCAGGGTCCAAGCGGCTGGAGCAGCACGGGACCGCGGCTGGGCTCAGTGGGTGGGGGCGGAGGTCGCTGCGGCCCTGACTTCAAGCCAGGTACTTCTCCCAGACCCCCGGCTTCCTCTCAGGTGAAAAATTGGAAGTGATGATGAGGATGATGGCATTTGAAGCTTCTTCCTTACATGCGACCATAATACATAAAACAGAACAACAAGCAAAGAGCAAACCAAAAAGAAACAAACCAACCCGGAATTAGCGGAGCTGCTCTCGGCTACCATGGAATCCACTTTAAAATCTTTGAACCAGAGGCTGATGCTGGCTCCTGCTCTTCAGATCCCCTTGCTGAGGAGGCCTGAGTGCAGATCCCTCCCTTCCGCTCGGTGGGCTGCCGGTGCCCAGTCTGTGAAATTGACATATTGGAAAGGCTGTGGCGGCAGATAGAATCTTGTAACAAATCCCAGGACTTAGTGAGAAAGCTGGAGCTGCCGAGGTTTAAGACAGAGTTGGATCTGAGCCCTGACAGGAACCAGCACATGCCCAGGGCATCTGGGGGAGGCAGAAGTGGAAAAGGCCCCTGGAAGGTGTGCCCAGGCTGGCTGCCGAGGGCCAAGGCTGTGCTAACTTCACGTGCGGCTGGGGGGGGGCCTCCCCACCTAGTAGGGGGACCACGGGTGGCAAACCTGGGTTTTTCCAACAGGGGGAGGGGTGGCAGCTCTACCCCATGGCCAAACCGTGGCCTGCGGGCCCAGGAGCTGGGGCCAAGGGGCTGGCACCGAGTTGGAGCACGAGGCGTGTGCAGGGTCTGAATGTTTCCGGGTAGGGGAGGGAACCCTCCTGAGTGGCCCCCCTCCTCACTGTGGGAAATGACACCTCTCTGATGCCACTGGGTGTAGTTTCTAGGGGGCAGAGATTCCACTTGATTTATCACTCAAGGCTCTGTACCTTTCTCGTCCCACCACATGGTCCAGAGGCTGGAAACGTTCTGAGCAGACCTCGGCTGCTCCCACAGGGTCAAGGGCGGGGGTGACGCCAGGATGGGGGCCCCGGGTGTGTCAGCAGCCCCAGGTGGTCTCTTAGCTGCAGTCTGAACCCTCCATTCTCCAGGGAGCTGCTCTGCCCCAAGCCTCCACCTGGGAGGAGGCAGACCTTGCTATGCACCCCCACCCAGCCTGGTGCTGTGTGCGGTGGCCGCTGTACCCACAAAGCTGGGAGGGGCCACCCTCTCCCCCAGGGTCGTCGCTCCGCCAGTCTCTAAGAGGTGGCCAGACTCCAGGGACCCGTCACTCCCCTTGGGAGACTGTCTCCAGTGGATCAAGCATTGGAGGCTTTTCCAAACTCCTTTCTCCATCTCCCCCAGAATCTCACAGGTTCACTGAGGCAAGATTTTGCTCCCCTCCCCACCCCAGGCAAACATTAACCATTAGGGGAGGGAAAAAAGTTAAAAAGTATCCCCTTTCTCCTCAACTGACCCCAAATGAACAAGCCCTGTCCACCTTGCTGGGTTTGCTGCCGCAAATTATCACGCAGAAGAAATGGCTGGTACTTGGCAGCCATTTCTGCGAGGGGCCTGTGCGCGGCAGCACTCCGCTCGGTTTTATTATTGCCTTTTACGAAGTTTCCAAGACAACTGAGGCCAAGTAACAGAACCTTGACTTTATGCGCCATGAAAATTTAATAAAGAATTTTTTAAAGGCTTTTAAGAGGCAGAAGCTGCTGTGGCCCAGCAGCGGAGCCCCCACAGTGGGAGGAGGCGCGAACACGTGGCCGCCCGCCAGACCTGGAGGAGCCGGGCCTGTCAGGGCCCTTCGGTGTGGGCAGAAGTGATCTCTGGCTTCTGTCTAGTTCAAGCCTATGGAGATCGGTCCTTTGCTCAATTAACATTTATTAAGACTGCCCGGTGCCAAGTCCAAGCCAGCCTCTTTCCACTGGTTATGAGCCACGTCCACAGTACATGCCAGGAAGCGGGCAAGGGGCTGGAATCACCGGTCCGCGGTGTGGTCACATAGCCAGAGAGCCACAGACACAGCCAAAGACCCTCTCAGGGTCCCTGCTGGGATTCTTGTTTTCCTTGTTCTGATGCTGAGGGTTCTGAAGGGAAATACCCATGGCCAGCTCTTTTCATCACCCAGCTCCTTGCCTTGTTTCTGCAGCCTGGGAGGGGGCTGCGGGGGAGAGGGCGAGGGGGGGACATGGTGAGGGGCAGGCAATGTCCCCATGGCCCGAAA
This sequence comes from Madoqua kirkii, assembly GCA_006408675.1. Taxonomy (NCBI): domain Eukaryota; kingdom Metazoa; phylum Chordata; class Mammalia; order Artiodactyla; family Bovidae; genus Madoqua; species Madoqua kirkii. Next base: position 35,248 of record SJYC01054389.1, read on the forward strand.
CCACCATCCTGGTTGGACTCTTAGCAACCGCCTCTGCATCAGAGGAAACAATCCCCACCAGCCTCCCGGTGAGCATGTTATATCACTCCAGGGCTGCAAAGACCCCCTTCCGTCTGCTCTCTGAGTAAGGCTCAGAAGCAATTTGCTAGAAATGAGCAAAAAAACATCAGGAATTTTGCCATTTTAAACCAAAGCTCAGTGGTGCTCAGTGTGTCTGTGGGCACGTGCATGCATGCAAGTAGAAGCTGTGTGCTCCGTGGATTTCCTAGTTACAGAAAAAGCAAGACTTTTGGTTACTAGAGATGGAGGTAATTGACTGTGTTGCCTGTTCTGCAAAGCTCCTTTGCCCTGGGAACAGAAAAAAAAAAAAATTCTAACTTATTTCATGAGGGAGAAATTCGTATACCATATGGGAAAACGTTTCCCATATCTGTCAGACTCAGTGGGAGATGGGCAAAAATATCAATCAGGGCAAGCTGGATTTTAGGTTAAAACGCATCTTGCTGGGAGAGGAGAGCTCTGAGCCACTGATGGGGGAATTGCATCATCTCTGAACTTTAAGGAAAGGGGCTCAAATGCCAGCCAGTCAAGCCTGGTTCTCAATGCCGGGACTGAGGAGTTTAGGGTATTTATCAAGAAATGAAAAAAAAAAAAGTTTAAGCTATTTTTAAAGTAATAGTCTGCCAATCACAAGGCAAACTCCAGGTGTCAGAGGAGCAGCAGAGACCATTTTTCAGCCCTCATGTCTTCAAATATGCAAGGAAAATGAAAGAGGGTGGAGCGGGAGGGGAGCTGAGTGTCCCGACTTCATTTGTCCTGATGGATTACAGCATTCAAGGAGGAACCTTCTCCCTTCATCCTTTTACACTTTGCAGGAAACCAGAAACCAGTCTGAGGATAACACGGCATTCCCGCACTCGGGTCTGCAAAGTGCTTTCACGCATGTTACGCTTCCCAACTTTCATCTTTTGTTCCCAAAGTGGGAGCAGATGTCACCCCCTGGTGCAGCCGAGGAACCTGGACCCTGTAGAGTGTACGGGCAAAAGAGAAGGTAGGACCTCCACAAGCTGAGCCTCAGAACCCCAGGACTAGCAGAACCCCAGGACTAGCTCTCTGAGACATGGGTTTCTGCGTCTATGAAAATGGAGCCAAACCCCTCTCCCTTCTGGCCTGTAGGCCTGTCAAGGCTTCATGCAGAGTGGTTATGGAGCAGAGAAGGGCTTGGGGGCTGGGCTCTGCCTTCCACCAGTTGTGAGGCCTTAGGCAAGTCACCTGACCTGGGCATCAGTGCCCCTAGCTGTGAAAAGAGGGCAATGAGCAGCCTCATCCTTTGCGGGGTCACTGGGAGGATCAGACGAGGATGGAAGCAAAAGTACTGTGTAAACTGTGAAGCATCAAACAGATGTCACTCTCTCCTGGGAAATATTCTTCGTTCTAGAAACGCACAGAGCGCCATGCCAATGTCTGGGCTCGTCCCGAGCCTGGTACTCACCCTAACTATATTCACATCAGCATTATCTGCTCTGAACTAACCAAGCCCCTCAGAGGCTGTGGTGCTGGAGAGACAGGCCAGATGTCTGATGGAGGAGCCATGGTGGACGCGACCCAGCCCGGTGACCCTCGGTCTCTGAGACTAACAAGAAGGGGGTGCCCATGGGAAACAGATCCCACACTTGGATCTGGGCACAACGGAGCTGGCAGAGACTGCCCAGGGTCAGAGGAGCCACTGTCGTGCCCAGGACACAGAGGTGTTCACAGATCCAACCCTCAGGACATCTGCAGGGGGAGAACTCAGGCTCCTTCCCCTGGTCCTCTGAACAGTCCTATTATTTCAACCGGTACCTGAAGGGCCCCAGCTTGGTGCCTGAGCGGCCAGTGTCAAGCCATCACCCACCTGACCGTGAAGGAACTCACAGCTTGGTGGACACATACACTGACACCACACGCAAGTATGATCACAATGGACTTCCCGGTTCTCACAAGGAGGAGGAGAGGGTGGCTCATTGCTTGAGGGATGGCAGTGGAGACACGTGAGCTGGACTTTGAAAGGTAAGTGAGTTTACACTTATTTGTGGAAGCTGGACAACAAAAAAGGCTGAGCGCCGAAGAATTGATGCCTTCGAACTGTGGTGCTGGGGAAGACTCTTTAAGAGTCCCTTGGACAGCAAGGAGATAAAACCAGTCCATCCTAAAAGAAATCAACCCTGAATATTAATTGGAAGGGCTGATGCTGAAGCTGAAGCTCTAATACTTTGGCCACCTGATGTGAAGAACTGACTCACTGGAAAAGACCTTGATGCTGAGAAAGATTGAAGGCAGGAGGAGAAGCGGGTAACAGAGGATAAGATGGTTGGATGGCATCACCGACTCAACGGATATGAGTTTGAGCAAGCGCTGGGAGTTGGTGAAGGATAGGGAAGCCTGATGTGCTGCAGTCCATGGGTCGCAAAGACACGACTGATCAACTGAACAACAAGTTTCCACTGGGCAGAGGGAAGATCCAACAGAGAGGACAGCTAAGCCTGGAACGCATGGAGCAGATGCGGGCCCTGTGACCCCCTCCCATGGGGTCAGGAACCAGCACCTTCTCTCCAGAGTGGTAACAACAGACACAAAGGGCTGTGGAGCACAGAGGCTGCTTCTGAGATGTGGGGGCTGAGCATGGATTTAGGGTGGAAAGGGAGGAGGGGACTTAAAGGTCAAGAAGCTTGGGCTTCGTCTGGGAAAAGAAGATGGTTGACAATTAGGGGATTGTGCAATCAGCATTTTGGTTCTGAGTTCTTCCTGAACTGATAGGGATGCAAGATGGTTGAGGGGGTTAAGAGGCAAAGACTGATGCAGAGCCAGCCAGAGATGATGAGGTCTGAGCTGGGAGAGTGGACGGAGGGCAAATATGCGGGACTTGGAAGTTCTGGGGATGGAGGTGCCTGTCTCCAGGAGGTCCTGCCTCTGCACCTGGGGAGGGGTCCGTTGGGACCAGCACTGCTAACAGTCCACCTGCATCCTTCACAAGCCCCTGCTGCAAGCTCCATTCTGCCCGGGCTGTGGAGATGGAGCTCCTGACGGCAAAAGCACAGAGGCCAAGGCCAGCCCCTGGGAGGCAGGAGGGAGGGGAGCAGGCAAGGCCAGCTCTGAAGAGGGAAGGGTGCTTTCCAGGTGCATCAGAAGCGGCATGGCAGGAAAGGAGGGGGCGGGCAATGCTCCAGGGATGCATGCAGCCCCAGATGGACGAGGCTCAACCTGATCTCATCTACTCATTGAACCCGCTCTGGCTGCGGGCCATGACAGTGGCAGGATCAGTGCGGCCGGACTGTGTGTGAAGGGGGCACCAGCAGGAGGGGGAGGAAGGGCGGGAGAGGGTAGGGGGAAAGAGGCACAGATGGCGTCTATGGGCCCTTCTTGGGGATGGGCCGATCCTACGGGCAGAGAACAGAGACTCAGGTCCACACAGAGCATCTCTTTCCAGAGGAAGGAGACCCCTGCTCTTGTGATCACTCCAATTACCCACTAGGCAACGAGCAGCGGTGGGGGACGTCTCCGATCACTCACTCCAATAATGGAGCAGCCTCTGGTTCTTCCGGATCAGTGGCATCGAGAAAACACAGGGCCCGCTCTGTCACTTGCTGACTTCCTGTACTACGGCAGCCTCGGTTCCCCAATGCTCACTGAGGGCCACGGAGCTTCTCAGGCCCTGTCCTGCCCTGGAGGGGCTCCTTCTAGACTGTGACCACCCAGCAACCACGCCTCTGGGTGAGAGGCAAGGGGTGAAGGGAGGACGGTCCTTATCCTAGGAGCTGAGATTCACCCCCCAAACAAAGCAAGGGGAATTCAGCCTATCTAAAAAAAAAATTTATTTAATGTATTCTTGGCCATGCTGGGTCTTTGTTGCTGTGTATGAGCTCTCTAGTTGTGGTGAGCAGGAGCTGCTCTCTAGTTTCTGTGTGAGGGTCTCTCTTGTTGCAGAGCATGGGCTCTAAAATGCAGGCCCGGTAGTTGCGGTGAACGAGCTTAGCTGCCCTGTGGCATGTGGAATCTTCCCCGAGCAGGGATCGAACCCATGTCCCCTGCACTGGCAGGCGGGTTCTTAACCACCGAACCAATAGGGAAGTCCTCTAGAATTCAGCCGACTGATTTTTTTTTTTCCTAAAAAGTTCAATGTGTGTGGTTGGTTTGGAGCCTGATGATGGCATCCCATTTTGGCAAGTGCATGCTTTCTGGAAACCAACTTCAAGAAATGATACCAAGTTAGAACTTTGTCTACAAGATGCTTTGGTGCTCCCAGCTGCTAATAAGCGTGCGGGGACCGTTTGGTTGGGTCGTTCGCTGTAAAATCCATCTGCTGTGCTCACAGACTTCTGGGAGAGTGGACGCAGGGTTTTCAATTCATTTTCTCACAGTGGACAGTTTAGGAACGCTGATGGCCCTGACCTGTGACACCAGATGGCGTGGCAGTGTGCAGAGCCCTAGGGGTCCCCAGGCAGGAAGGACCCACCAGTGCTCTGTTTGGAGCGGGATTCATACTCACCTGGAGACACAGAGGGGATGGGACTCTGGAGTTGACTGACAGACCCAGACCGATGCCTGACCTACCACGTGACCTCCCAGGCCTTGTTTTCCCTTCTCTGAAAATGGAAACGGCCTTACAAAACTGCCCCGGAAGACTGGAAAACAGAGCTGATGACACCTCTAAAATGTCCCCACTTGGGAGGCACTTGCTGCTTATCCGGTACCTCCTGTCCCTCCCACCTGTGGCCACCTCCTGCTTTTTGCCAGGAAAATAGGGGCATTTATTTTCTTTACAGACAGACAAAGTCTCCCATCATTTAACAGCCCAGCATGGGCCCCAGGGCTCAGGGACTGCTACAGACGTGGGTCAGCCCTGGGCTTCTAGGAGGAGGGGAGAAGAAATGGGATGAGGGCATCACATGGGAGCCACCCTGTGGGGGCGGCGGAGGCAGATGTCACACCTTGAGGGAATGGGTGTCTGGCTAGAGGGAAGGTGAGGCAAGGATCAACAGACCCCCAGCCCACCCCCTGAACTGGCCAATAGCTGGAGCGATCTTAGATGAACAGCCTTCCCTTTGGGTTGAAAAAAATTCCAGAGAGGATGACTCCCAGCCATGCATTTCAACAGACACTTTTTGAGCACCTGCGAGGGACCAAGCTCTGTGCTGGACCTTGATGCAAATGCTCCCACTGGTTGGAGTGAAGGGGCTTTGGCTCAGAGACAGGGAGGAGTGTTAGGAGGAAGAGGAAATGCAGGGGAAGGAAGATGTCTGTGCTGGTCTAGGTACACATCTCTGACACTGACACCCATGACGCTTCCCGCATCCTACACGCGTGAGCATTTTCTGAGTCCTACTGTGTGCCAGGCACCATGCTAACGAATGCCGTCCAAGACCCTTCATTCTCCTCCCTCAGAGCCTGATGGTGAGCTCCTTCCAGGGCCCTCCAGGGTCCTTTATAAACGGGGACCTTCTGGGAAGTGCCATGTTAATCCCAAACCCAACAGTGCTCTGGGGAGATTGGCTGAACAAGGACAGTTTCTCGTCTGCCTGTGGCCAGCGGGCCCTGGACCCTGACGTGCCTGTGGCCATTTTACAAAGTGCTCCCTTTGGCTACTTCTGAAGCTTCCCCCTTGAGATGGGGCGTTGGGGGGGGCGATATCTGGGGACATGAATGGAGACAAGGGAAGGGTCTCGTTGAAGGGAGAGTGTGACTCCCCTTTCCCCAATACTTAGAACGTCAAGCTCTGACTCGCTCTGATCCTTACGCAGGGCTTATCGACACATTCCTCCCCTCTGAAGCCGCCACCTTCCCCAGGACTCCCGGCACACTCTGGGCCCACACAGTGATCGCCCCACTGTGGAGAGCTCTGATTAGCGGACGCAGGACTGGGGAACTCCTGCTGTGGGGTCAAACCAAATGGGACAGAAGGTGGCTCACAGGCTCCTGCCAGCGCTGAGACTCCAGGAGCCTTCCTGAGCTACCTCCCAGTGAAATCTGCATCTTAGTGAGTAACACACAGAACGCTGCTGGCAACAGACAAGCTCGTGAAATCAGCCAGGTCGGTCTGTTAACTGCACCCACGCAGCACATGATTGGGGTGGGACAGCGCGCAGGCCTCCTGGGTATTTCCACTTCATTTCACAGAACGGGGTGGTAGGAAGTCAAACATGATGTGCCTAGGCTCTGCCCATATTCTCTCTGGGGGGCACCCTGGGGCAGACCCCAGACTCAGCTGCCTCGAGTTCTTTCCTCTCCATGGCTCTCTGTCTTGAGGTTGTTGGTGCCCCCCCACCCTGCCCCAAACACAGCAGCTTTGGCTTCCCACGAGCCCGGAAGAGAAGAGGCCATCTGTCACGTTTTGGATATCATATGTCCGCTGATGGCTCGCGAGCAAGTGGGCCACCAAGAGGTGCTGGGGAGGAGACCGGGCAAGAATCAGGCGGGCTCGCCAAGTGCAGCTCAGCGGAACGCGGAGACGAGGAGCGGGATCTCGGGCTGGGACTTAGCATCCTGCCGTCTCTCCACCAGCAGGAAGCCCGGGGGTGGCGTCTTTCGGGCTCAGCCTTCTTCCGGGAAGACAGAGCGGCCCTCAGGACACAGTGTGTCTGGAGTGGGAGACCTTGTGGGCGCCGTCTGTGCAGGGCTGGGGCCGGCCCTCGGCCGGCGGGGCTGGGGGCGCGGCCTCCTGCGGGGTGCCGCTGGGCTGGAGCCGGCTCGCAGACGACGAGCCGCTGCGGCCACACACCAGGCGCTTCTCGTCCAGCAAGGAGAGGTGGTATTCACACAGGTCGATCAGCGAGGCCACCTGCTCGTGGAGCGGCAGCATCTTGAACTTCCTCTGGGCCAGGTAAAAGAAGGCCTCCACGAAGGCCTGCAGGCACATCCCTGCGGATGAGAGACCGTTGTTAGAGGCACGTGGTGCGCGCGCGCAGGCGCCGGGGCTTCCCCACGCCAACCACCAGGCTCTCTCCCCACCGCTGTTTCCTTTGGCCGTCTCAGCCTGCCTGACCGACCAGCGCCCGGCCAGCTGGGCGTTCACAACCACTTGCAGATTCACCCTTTAAGCTGCCCTGTGAAGAAGGTTCAATAACCCAGTTCTACACATGGGGAGACTGAGTCTCAGAGAACTGGAGAGACCTGGGCAAAGTCCAGTGGTAGAAAGCGGTAGGGCTGGGATTTAAACCTAGACCAACGCTTATTCCCTTGCATCGCCATCAAATGTTCCCATTCAAACCCAGCCCACAACTTTTATACTAATGTAGAGGGTATGAAGATGAGTCCAACGTGATGGCCATTCCATATCCTCATGGAAAGTGCTAGGCACTCAGTCGTGTCCAACTCTTGGTGACTCCATGGACTGTAGCCCGCCAGGCTCCTCTGTCCCTGAGATTTCCCAGGCAAGAATACCAGAGTGGGTAGCCATTCCTTTCTCCAGGGGCTCTTCCACACCCAGGGACAGAACCTGGGTCTACTCTCACGGCAGGCAGATTCTTTATCATCTGAGCCACCCAGGGAAAGCAGTTACATTTCTCAAAATCCACAAATTGTACCTTAAGTTAAAATCTGTGCATTTTGCTACATGTAAATTTTACCTCAAAAAGTAAAACATACCTGACTCCCTCTCTATACTCAAAACTATATTCTGAAAGGTATTAATAGGAGACCCCATTCTGCGCCTGGAAGGTTCTTCTACTTTGCCTGATAAAGTCCTACTCATCCTTGGGATTTGAGCTGAAAATCACTTACTCAGCAAAACCTCCTCTGAGTCCCAGGTAAGATCCAGCCCCTGGTAGAGGCTTCTTGCCTTTTTCTTGGTAGCACCTTTGGCGGCTAGTTCAGGGTGTTATTTGCGCGGTTCACTGACAGTCTCTAGCTTCCCTGATGGACTGTGGGCTCCAGCTCACCTCAGTCCCTCCAGGGTCAGGTCCCCAGAAGATGCTCAATACAGAGGGACGGACTACATGAGTGAATGAACGAGTGAGTCACTGCTAGGCGCTTCACAGACATGCTTTTGCAAGGTCACTATTATGATGTCCCATTTTACAGATACGGAAACTAACAATCAGAGACGTTGAGTAACTTCCCTAAGATCACACAGCCAGAGAATCGTGGCTTGAAAATTCATACTCTGACTCCCAATTCTCTTAACCAAGTTGTGCCTCACAAAAGGTTCTGAGTCTTCCCAACAGCCTAGTGAAAGTAAGCTCCATGATCCAAATCATGGGGTTCCCTGGGCTCCTTGGGGAAGATGGCTCTAAGGCTAGACCAAACGGCACATGGTATTTTTAGAGAAGCCAGCTCCCACTCAGCTAATCCACACCTTCCCAGGGGCCTTGCTTCGTTCTCAGACATATTAGTTGCCTGCTCTGTCACTGTAGGCGGAAGCCTGGCCTGGAGTTTGTAAATATTGGATGATATATGGACCCTGGGATCTGAGAGATCTTTTTGTGTTGGCAACTTGAGCTGAGCAAAGATGTTGCTTTTTTGTTTTTTGTTTCTAATCTTCTTCTAAGTCCATCAAAGCTTTTTTTACGCAGCTTCTCTTGACTCCAGACGTTCTGCAAGTCCCCTGCTTGGTCTTGACAGGAGCTGATAAAAAGAACAGTAACCCTTTTAATGTAAACAGAGGCCTGGTACCAACCGAGACACAGGGGATGAGGCCTGAGCCTGTATGAAGAGACAGACGTTTTCTAATCACTGACTCGGCCAGGGTTCTCCTAGGGTGTGTGTGTGCATGTGTGTGTGTATGTGTGTGTGTGTGTGTCACAGTCAGTGGGAGGGTCCAGGACACGCAGGCTGAAGAGGCTGGGATCTAAAACCAGAGAAACTGGGGGCAGTCCCGGCCCCCAGCTTCACAAGCGTGTGATCTCCAGAGCACCGCTGCTGCGAGTGTGGTCGGCAGACGGGTGCCGGGTCCAGGAACGGCCTGTCTCTGGTCCCTGACAAGATAAGGAGCTCGGGCCAGAATGTAAATCACCCTCCTCATCAATCACATTGTTTAGTTCAGCTGGCAGTGCTTTGCAGCAAGACTTCCCGTTTATAAAGGAAGCCGCACGTATTTACATGCTAGCTTGAGTCTCCTATCCAGGACTGGAAGAACAGTGCATGACTGCAAGTTTCATAGCTCTGGGGTCTGCAACGCCCCACCCTCACTTTAACCACAGTCTTCTCAAAAAATGCAGATTCCAGGATGGGGCCCAAGACCCTGCATTTCTGCCAAGCTTCCCGGTGGTACCCAGCTGCTGGTCTCTGGAACACGCACTCTGAACAGTGAGGACTGAGAACCTTTTACTCAACAAATACCCATTTCCTTCCCTTAATTGGAGGCAGACTGTGATTAGAGCAATAACACACCCCCCAAAATACAATTAAGATCTCTTTTGGGAGAAAAAAGTATGGCTAAATCATTGAGAAATCATTATCAATATCTCATTACTGATAAAATGAGAAATGGGGTTGACTGTGTTATCCTTGGTTTTCTTTTTGCTTATCTACATTTTCGGATTTTCTATAGTACACATGTGTGCAATTAAAAAATATGCAACTGGAAAATCTAGGGAGTGGAAAAAGGTGATGCTGGACAGCTGCTTCTAATCATGAAGACTGCTACTATTTGAAGTCATTGCTTTGAAAAGTTAGAGTACAAACCTTCTGCATACATGTTCTGCTTTGATAAAAAGTTTATATAAAGTATATGCATGAGAATGAAGGGGAATGGACGTTACTGACTCCTGCATGGGTCACATACACTATGCCAGTTCTCTGACCCTCACTACACGTCCCACTGCGCAGATGAGAAACCTGAGGTCCAGACAGATTAAGTAACTTGCCCTCAGGTCACTTGCTGGTAAGCGGCAGGGCTGGGATTTGAACCCAGGCCTCAGGCTCTGCTGATTCTGTTCAGAAGCCGTGTTGGAATACAGACTGCAGCTCCACCCCAGGGTTCTTGGTTCTGAAGGTCTGAGAACCTGCACTTTGAACACATCCCCAGGTGGTGACAAGGCTCCTAGTTGGGACCCCACTTTGAGAACCCATCCCTGCCTCACCTCCTCCTGCTGCCAGGCTCAGTCTGTTCCTTCTCCACTCTGAAAGCCCATCTGAAAAAGGGGCCTGCTTGCAAAAGGGCCGGCCCCCGAAACTGACAGAAGCTTGACATTAGGCTAAAAATGTCTGCCTTTTAAGACACTCTGATTGAAAGCAGACTTACAGTCAGTTATTTTTAAAAGACTAATGATGGAGCTGGAAAAGCAAGAATTTGTTCCAACTTTGCATTAAGTCCTCCACACATCCCCGGTTTCTTCTAGCATCACGGCTTGAC
>SJYC01054390.1:0-45027 GCA_006408675.1 Madoqua kirkii
GGCGGGGGGGGGGGGGGGGGGGGTGGGGAACCAAGCTCTGTTGCCCTCTGCCAGGCCCTGCCCTTCTCTGTCTGTGCTGATGGAGTGTGGGCCTGAAAGGTTCTGGTAGGCCAGGCCATAAGGGCCCTGTGGACCAAGGTGGGACTTCGGATCTCATGCTGAGGAAGATGGGCTGCCACTGGGAAGTTTCCAGGTGACATGGTCAGGTGGGTGCTGTGTTGACAGCAAGTGGCAAGGACACAGGAGAAAAAACTCGGGAAGATGCATTAGGGGGTTACTGTGCTGGTCCAGGCAAGGGCTGATAGAGACTTGGACCAGGCAGCAGTCAGGGGAGGGGCATGGTGAAAGGTGATGAGGTTCTGGATAGAATCTGGGGGTCGTGCCTATGTCTCTGAGGGGCCAGTGGGGTGGATGGGGGCATGAAGGTGAGTCAGGAGTCCTCACGAAGAAGGGGCTCTAACAGCAGGCTGATGGGACTGGCCTTCCCTTCAAGGCCTGTGGTTTGCTAACATTTTATTTGTAAAATAACCTGAGGACCTTGCCGGAAATGCAGGTTCCTGTTCCTGTCCCCTGGGGGGCTGTCTGTTGGTGATGAGGCCCAAATACTGCTTGTAACTGCAGCGCTGGGGATCTGACACTCAAGGGTGATCAGGAAGCTTCGGGATGAACATTCCCTCTTGACTGTCTCTTGAAGGGCTCTCAAGGAGGCAGTGGAGTGAAGAAGTTGAGAGCATGGTCTTTTGAGAAACCTAGTGCTGGACTAGCCCTGCCATGGGTGATCAAGAACCTCTAGGGGTGCAGAGAACAAGCTCTCTCCTCTGAAATCCCACTGCCCGCCTGTCTCCACCATGTTCATCTGCTTGGGCTGCCAAATATCATAACACAGCACCATAGCTGGGGTGGCTCAGACAACAGACGTTTATTCTCTGAACAGTTCTGGGGGCGGGAAATCTGAGATCAGAGTGCTAGCGTGGTGTGGTTCTGGTGAGGGCTCTCTTCTTGGCTTGCAGACAGCTGCCTTCTCTCTGTACCTTCCCAAGGCAGAGAGAGAGAGAGAGAGAGAGAGAGAGCCAGCAATCCGGCATCTCTTATAAGGACACCAGCCCTATTGGATCAGGGCCTCACCCTTATTACTTCATTTAACCTTAATTACCTCCTCAGGGGCCCCAACTCCAAAAACGGTGACATTGACACTAGGGGTTAGGGTTCCAACATATGATTGAAAGTGGGGGGTAGGGCACGCTTTTGTCCATGGCATCCTGGTCTGTAGCTTGGTTCTGCTGAAGGGCACCCAGTACTTGCAGTCTCTCTTATCATTTACCAGGTCTTTGAGATTACTTGAGCTGTTTAGGAGAAAATGTAGAAAACCCTGCCCTTTTCCCCGGCTCCTCCACCAGCCCTGCCGGATCACTCCTTACAGCTCTGATGCGGAGCTGGAAGCATCTCTTTGGTAACATCGCTTCAGTGACCCATTACAGTAAAAGGGACGAAAGGAAACAATAGCGCTTCAAATTCTTTGAGCCTGCATCATGTGCAAGCCCTGGGCGAAGGACTGCACTTGCATTATTTAACTGAACGAACCTCTCAGAAATCTCAGGGAGCAAGTGTTACATCAATCTCGTTTTATATTCAAGAGACTTGTCAAAGTCATATAGCCGGTAAGGTGCCTGAGCCTAGGACTGTTCCTGTAACTTTTTGACTCTGCTGAGGCTTCAAGAGCCGTCAAAGAGATGGCCAGGTTGGGGTGTTAATTCCAGTCACTTAGAAGGAAGAAACAATGCTGCCTTGCAGGGAATGAGGGAGCCCACCTCCCACCACTCCCCCTTCTGCTGGATATCAGCAAGAAGGTGCCGAACCATCCCCCAGGTTTTGCAAACAGTCTTTCCCCTACTGCCCGTGTGCCTAAAGATCAGCTGCTGAGTGTTTTTCTAAACTTCATTTGGGTTCATGGATCTCGCTAGAGAAAGCAGCCCTTGGAACCTTCCAGCGTAGCCATCCGTGTGGCTCTCACCAAGACTGCCACTTGCATGTTGGATGCAGCCCCTGACAGACCGTGGCCTCATTCCGCCCATCAGCCTGGTGAGAGAGGCCCACCGGCTCCTGGCCCCCAGCCTGCTCCTCTCCACGCCCAGGGAGGGGCTCTTGATCACTGGACTTAAGGACCATGCTGGCAGCTGCACCCTGATAATCTCATCATCTACTCTGGGGCTTAAGGATGGAAACAAGAATGATGCTGTCCCTGTGTAGAGCACCTGCCAGTTTACAAAGAATATCCGTTTTCTCATCTGGTTCTCTGAGTCGCTTTCGGAAGAGGACGTTATTACAAGGATTCCCCACTTACAGTTGAGACCCAGAAAGGCCAAGTGGCTTGTCTAGGTCCCCTTAAGTGGACGAGGTGGCATTTAAACCCTAGCTGACTCTCAAACCCACAGTTCTCTTTCCGACACCATGTTCTTTCTTAACATCTGACATTTATGTATTACTTTATAGTTTATAGAGCACATTTGCATATATGATATAATTAAATCCAAATCACTGTCGACAGCCAGAGATATTACCCCAGACTGAATATGAGATATATATTTTTTTCCCCTCAAATATACCTGTGCTTCCTTGCTAGTAATTCTATTTCAAAATATTGGTGTGCTGGGTTAGGACAGCTATTTGCTGATTCTTTCTCTCACCCCAACCTTTAAATCTCTTTCTCATTGCTCACCTGGAAGAGAGGCTTCTGTCTCATAGTGACTTTTTAAATGTGCAAGTCAGGCTTTCTGCTTGGAATCGGTGGTGGGAAATAAAGCTGAGCGATCTCAACTAGAATTACTTTAGTGGTTCTTCTCTGTGCAGCTGAACGCTCCCTAGAAGAGCTATGTGAAGGCTGCGCCGACTCTGAGGCAGTTAATCATGAGGATCGGTCTCCTCTCCATTCTTGGGTGGCTTGCAGTCTGCTCTGATCTGTAGCTGCAGTCGGTCCCCCTAAGCATTACCATGGTCCTTCCCCCAGGCCTGGAGATGGGGTCTCAAAGGGCTCCACTGCGGGGGATGAAAACTGGGCCTTTCCCGAGAGATGGCATCTGGCGCCATGGAGGAATGACTGATGGGGCTGGTTGGTCCCCACTCTGCCGCGTGCTAGCTGCCTAGTCTTTCGGGAGCCAGTTCTCCTCTGGAGGGCTTGGTTTCTATGTCTGTAGAGTGGCTTTTATCAAGCACTCCCTAGAAAAAGCCCAGTACAGCACTTAAAAAATACCAGTCATCTTGCTGCTTTAATGCCTGCCCTTTCACCTCCCGCTGCCTGGAGCGCTATCAGGACACAGGCTTCATTTGCTTCTTTTATTGCACTAACCAACCAGCCAGTCTCCACACTAGGCAGTCCCGAGGCTGGGGAGCCTGCGCCCCCATCTCCGGCTGTCACAGAGCAGGCTTTCCGGAAGTGTTTGTGAAATCAATGAGCCGAGTGACTGGGATTACAGGAGGAAAAATTGTGCTGCGGGGTTAGAGGACCTGGATTCTCACTTGGTCTCTGTTCTCCACATGTCGTGGCTTTGGGCCAATTACTCCCCCCCCCTCTGGGCCTCACTTCCCCCTTCTGTAAAATGGGCAGAGGATCAGGCCATTTCTCAGAATTCCAAAAGCGTTAGGAGGGATGGTGGCTTCTGAATGTTTGAAAAATAATAATTGGGCTCCTCTGCTGGGTCAGTGGTAAAGAATCTGCCTGCCAATGCAGGAGACACGGGTTCGATCCCTGATCCAGGAAGATCCCATATACCGTGGAGCAATTAAGCCTGTGTGCCACAACTACCAAGCCTGTGCTCTAGAGCCTGGGAGCCACAACCACGGAGCCTGCGTGCCTCCAGCCTGTGCACCACAACAAGAGAAGGCACCGCAATGAGAAGCCTGCGCACCGCAACTAGAGAGCGACACCCTGCTCTCCACAACCAGAGAAAAGCCCACGCAGGAACGAAGACCCAGCACAGCCGATCAGAAAATAAATAAACAAATTTTTAAAAAAGAATGTCTTTAAAAATTCTAGTAATTAAAATCTCAAACCACATTTATGGAAGAGGTTCTGCCGCCCGGACTCACCCTGTGCATTTTCCCTGCACGTGTCCCTTCAGTCTCACAACAACCCTAACAGCCTGGTCCTTCTGACGTTCACGCTGTGCCACTGAGACGGCTGAGCCCAGAGAGGCCCAGCCACTTGCCCAAGGTCACATTTCCTGTGCCCCAGTTCACGCTGTCCAGAGCGGTGGTACTGGGTCCCCCACTGCTGGTCTATACCATCTCATCCCAAAACAGATGGAAACTTCCTCTAGGCTCAACATTTAAGGGACAGAGGAGACAGCCATTCCCCTATAGCTGGGGAACAGAAGTCTCACACAGAGTTCTTGTATCTAAGCATTATAGCAGCGAGTCACCATTACCTTTGTCCTTGGCTAGATGGAAAAATTACTAAGTGTCAGGAGTGAACCATAAATAGACCTTGGAGAAAAATCATTACCCCCAGAAGCCCGCAGCACCCACATAACAAACATAAGCAAAGATGAAAGCAGTTATTCCATCATTTCATTAATCGCAGGTCACACCACTGGCGGGTGCAGAGTGGCCTGAAGGTCCCGCTCCAGCCCCAGCCAGGGTCACCCCTGATTCCACCATGAGGCAGAGGCAAACTCCTGAGTCATCGTCTGGGGAAATGGGCTGCAGGGCTGGTCACCACTTCCTGCCACCTCCTTGGTGCTCTTGCAGATGCTTCTGCTGGGATTAATGGCTCCCATGGACCTTCTGAGGCTCAACATTCACCTCTCAGCAGGGTCACGATCTCTGGCTTGGAAAGGACTTCAGAGATCATAGGATCCAGGCCCTTAGAGGACCGCAACACCACTCGGTGAGAAGTAATAAAAGTAGTTGGCACAGAGCACATGCTTTGTATGCATCAGGCACTGGGGTGAGCTCCTTATGGGGTGCCTCTACCTCACCCTCAAAATAAAATCTAGGGACTTCCCTGGAGGTCCAGTGGTTAAGACTCCACATTGCCAATGCAGAGGGCATGGGTTCAATCCCTGGTCAGGGAACTAAAAATTAAAGAAACAAAACACCAAAATTTTGTTTAAAAAACAAAAATAAAAAATTTAAAAAGCAAACCTCGTAAAAAAAAATCCAGGTGGCACGTGCATTTCTGATTTCCATTTCACCCTGTGGTTGTTCACCTGTGTTTAGTGATATAGCGAAATTTTGCTTTTGTCTTGGCTGTTTATTAGTTGGATGCTACAGCTTCTGGGGTGCAGGAGATAAGAGACATTCACCTGGAGCCCCACAGCCTGGAGGTGGCGGCGGGGATGTGAGCCCGGCTCTGAATCTGCCCTCCTGACCCCGGGTCACGCAGAGAGGCAGGGAAGGGCTGTGAGTCTTGGTCCGGCAGGAACAGCATGGTTTCTGGTGCTGTCTCTGGTTCCTGCCGTTTCCTCGTGAGGTGCTAAGTCAAGGATGCCCACCCTGGCATTGCTGATGGTGGTCATCTATCCCTCACCTGGACACTTCCAGTGTTGGGGGGGGGGTGTCTCATCACCTCCCAGGAGGCCCTGTCTCACTGTGTGCACTCTGCCACTGGGGTGAAATATGCAAAGCTTCTGTACTGGCTCTACTTTTCCAGAAAGCAAATCTAACTCTCTTCCCCATCATGGCCTTGCTCTGAGCGGATTTGTGTAAGGCAGCAACCGGAGCAATTCAATCCCATAGACTTTTGCTGACCACCAGTCAGGGGAATACAGAGCCAGGCAAGCCCTCATCCCTCATCTGAAGGAAGGGAGGGAGGGGTGAGAGGCAGTGGAACCAGGAGAAGGAAGGGTTAGAAGGCAAAGGAAGAAGCAGATGACGCCTATGAGAGGCAGGAACCTGGCAGAGCCGAAGGGACGGGGGGCACGTGGTCTGGAATCAGTGCCCAGTGCCCCCAGATCGTCAGGGTCTCCCTCCCAAATTGTGCCCACTGGCCAGCAATCAGACCTCGTTTCGCGTTAAAAGGCTGCTTTGACATTGCATCCACAAGTCACCTTTCCATCTCTGCTCCATGCTCAGCCAAATTTCCCCAAGGGATGCTGGTGCAGGCACGGTCTCCACAACCTCCCCTCCGGAGCCTCAGGTGGCTGGTTCCCTACCCCGCCACCAAGATGCCGTCACCAAATGACTGGCCACCTTCCCTCCCCCTCTTCTTAGCTCACTCAGTCTCTGCATTTGTCCACGTGGAAGCGACAGGGACAGAGTAAAGGGACAAAGTAGGTGATTACATGGTTAATTCCCCTAGGGGGATTGTAAGTAGAGAAACTATGGGAGACCCCTGTAAGTTAAGGATTACTCAAGAAAGCAGGTTTGCTTAACCACAAAACCAAGCAGGCTGGCTTGGCCACAAAACCAGGTAACAGAAGCATGGGAGGTGCCCCCAAACAATCGACCAACAGTGGCACGGCGCCCATGTCCTGCCCGGTGAGCTCAGAGAGTTAACGACCCCCAGGATGGAAAGGTGCTCTCTGTACAGAGACCTGAGATCATTTTTACAGCCCCGGCTTGACCATGTAGGGACAAAAAAACTCCCATACCCAGCCTGGAGAAGGAGCTGATGATGGAAGCACGGCATCTACTCAAGAATGAGAAAGAAACTGGTCTTTTCCACCGCGGCCCCCCTCCCCGCCCCACCAGTTTTCCTTTGGTTATAAAACTGTAGCTCAGAAGTTCTCAGGGAATGGCCCTTCTCTCGCTAGCCCACCTGTAAGCCTCATAAGCATCCTATTGTAAGAAATTACTTCTCATCCATCACTTTGCCTCTAACTGAATTCTTTCCGTGCTGAGACATAAGGACTGTGGTATCAGAGCTCTTCAGAGCGGCCCCCACCCCCAGCCCCAGAAATGCCATCTAATGGTTTCGGCAGCCTCTCCACACTCTCTCCCCTGCTTTTCTTTGTCTCTGGGAACTCCGGGCTCAGGCTCTCCCAGGCTTCACTGTCTCTCCTGCGCGTGGGGTCCTGCAGGGCTCTCCACCTGGGCTCAGCTCTTGTCTCTCCCTGTCATTCATTCTCTAGGCTTTAAATATCCTCTGTGAAATCAATGCCATTGAATTGTTATTTCCAGGCCTCACTACTTTTTTTTTTTTTTTGCCCATTGGGGTGTCTCATCAGCATCTCAGAGAGCTGTTAGCAATGGATCTCCGTGTCTTCTTTTTCTTTTCCTGACGTCGACCCCATTTAAATAATCTTCACCCTCCTGGTTGCTCCAGCCGGAATTCTGAGAGCCATCGCTGAACCCTTCTCCCACAGTCCCGGCCTCCCCCTGGCACCCCAAGTACTTTCCACCCGGCTCCCTACCTCCCTCATCCTCCCCACCCTCTGCCTGCAAGACCATCACTCTCCTGAACCCCTACACAGCCTCCCAGCTGGCTGGTGTCCCAGCTTCTAACACCGCATCCAGAATGACCTTTCAGAAACATGAGTCAAGCTGTGTATTCCTCTGCTCTAAGATCTTCAACAGTGTTCAGAACAAATCTACATCCGCAACGTGCTGTCAGCTCACGGTAAGATCCAGGTAGAATCCATCTCTTGCCTGCCTCTGCAGCTAGGCTGCAGGGAGAACCCCCTGCTCTAATGAAACCCTCTTCCCCACCGCCTCTCCCTGGGGAGCACTTAGATCTCAGCTCCAATGTTGCTTTTACTGATATCTCTCCCTGACCCATCTCCTTATTAGGTCTTCTCTGCTATCCTCTTTAAAACTTACTTCCTGGAACTCATGGTAACATGTAATAAAGTGTTTATTTCTGTGTTTCTGTGCTTAATGTCCATCTGTCTTTGCTACCATGCTGTCAGGGGTGTGGGGCCTGGGTGGGGGGTCTGTCCTGTTGGTCACTTTGCACCTACCATCACCACTTGTGCCTGGCAAGTGGTGCTCCCTGGCCACTAGTTGACTAACTGACTGAATCAGTTAGTATAAAGATGTGGAAGCAACAGATGAGTGGATAAAGAAGATACACACATACACACACACAGTAGAATATTACTCAGCCACAAAAAAGAATGAAATGTTGCCATTTGCAGCAACATGAATAGACTTGGAGGGCATTATGCTAAGTGAAATAAATCAGAGAAAGACAAATACTGCAGGATCTCACTTATATGAGGAATGTAAAAAAAATACAACAAACTAGTAAGTATAACAAAAAAGAGCAGACTCACAGATACAGAGAACAAACTAGTGGTTACCAGGTGTGTGTGGGGAGGGCCAATATAAGGGTTGGGCGGGGAGACATACAAGCTATTAGGCATAAGGTAGGATGGATTGTACACCATGGAGAATATAGCCAATATTTTGAAATTAACTGTAAATGAAAAGCAACCTGTAAAATTGTATAAGTTTTTTAAATTAAAATTTTAAATTAAACAAATGAAAAATACATCATTCTACTGCTCAAAAAAAAAGAAATCTATAGGCATAGTGCATAGTACACAGTAGGTGTTTGGTAAATGGCCGTCCTCTCCTCCCTTCCTGCTGCTTGGGTCACTGATGCTATGAGCACACTTTAAAAAAAAATGATTGTATTTAGTTAGTTATTTCTGGCTTCACTGGGGCTTCATTGTGGTGCACAGGCTTCTCACTGCGGAGACTTCTCGTTGCGGGGCATGGGCTCTAGAGCATGTGGGCATGAGTAGCTGTGGCATACCGGCTAAGTTTATGAGCACACTTTGAGCATCTATTTAGTGCAGAAGGAATCCAGGCTTTATGCCACACACATCTAAGGTCAATGGCAATAGGTGGCCTCTGCTGATTCACTTTGCTCTCAGAGCACATTTTCTGTGTACCCTGTCTGGCTCTTGGGTCAGTTCAGTGAGAGGACTTAGATGTTAAGGGGGCCCAGTCTGGCACTTGGAAGGTTCCCCACAAATCTGAGCTTCTTTATTATCTTTAGATGATGAAAGGAGCCAAGGCTGGCAGGGAAACAGTGATCCTGGAGGGCAGAGGCGCAGAATCTCCATCCCATTGTAGTTGCTCCTTATTTCCAGATAATAGGTGACCTGGGGGCGTTAGGTCACCCCTGGTGGGTGGTTCAGTGGTAAAGATTATGCCTGCCAATGCAGGAGATGCAGGTGCAATCCTTGGGTTGGGAAGATCCCCTGGAGGAGGAAACAGCAACCCACTCTAGTATTCCTGCCTGGGAAATCCCATGGACAGAGGAGCCTGGTGGGCTACAGCCTATGGGATTGCAAAGAGTTGAGCATGAACTGAGCGACTAAACAACAATAGGTTACCCTAACTCACCCACCAAATGCAGCCCTCTTCCCTAATCCCCAGGACCAAGGCCTGTCTGTTCTCAAGAAGCCCCACCAAGGAGCTCGTAGGACCCGGCCTGTCACTTGGAGAGATGATGGGAGGCAGATCAGTGTCAAAAATAAGACAGAGAAGTGGGTTTCAACTTGACTTCTATTAAGAATGTCACTTTAGAGCACAAATGAGAGAGAAGAGAAATGCTCTTTTATGCAGGAGTTTATTTTTGTCACTTTGTCAGAGAGAAATCGCAGCCCCGAGGGCACCGAGCTACAGAGAATTACCCAAAACATTAGCATGCAAATTGCCTTCTTTGGAGAAGGTAATTTTATTAGTGCACGAAAATATTTCTTTCACTGCACTCGAGCTCAGAACAGTGCCGTTTGGGGGCCAGTTGGGGCCACGGCAAATGGAGACTTAGGGAGAGCTGTGAACTTGGTTACGAGTTTATTACTTTCTGGACCGGAGATCATGCCTAAGACAGGGTACCACACTGCAGCTGGCTACTGTGAGTGTACCCAGAATGAAAGTGAAAGTGTCAGTTTGCGTCCGACTCTTCACGACCACATGGACTGCAGCCCACCAGGCTCCTCTGTCCATGGGATTCTCCAGGCAAGAATACTGGAGTGGGTAGACATTTCCTTCTTTAAGGGGATCTTCCCAACCCAGGGATCGAACCTGGGTCTCTTGCACTGCAGGCGGATTCTTTACCATCTGAGCCACCAGGGAAACATGAGTGTAGAACACGTATGTTCAAGGCCAGACAGCATCCATGGCGGGAGAAGCAGCAGACCAGAAGTCAATGTGTCCTGTGTCTCAAGTAACCAAGGGAGCAACAGGGGATCATTAGGGGGCTCGGACGCAGCCGCTCTGAGAACAGGAAGCGGAGACCTTCCATCCAAGCCCTTGTTCATTCATTCACTCCTTCAATGAGCTTTTGCTGTGCTAGGCCCTAGGCCCCCAGGATAAAGCACGTAGGAAGAACGCATGAGCATCAGTATCCGTGCAGGCAAAGGCGGAGGGGACAGAGACAGACACTAACACTTATGATCCAGCAAAGTAAGACCTGCAGGGGGGTGGTGTGCCAAGAACCCACAACACAGAAGGCAGTGGACTGGCAGGGCGGGGGACCTGGAAGCTTCACAAAGGAGGGTCATGCCCAGGGGCATTGCTCAGCCAGTCAAGTTAGGGAAGGTAGGCTGCAGGCAGGGAGGCAAGCAGGAGCAGAGCAGAGGAGCAGAAGGGAGCAGAGTCTGGCCCCTGAGAAGCACCATGTGCGGCGTATGAGAGCAGGGCTGGGGCGCTGGGGTTGCAAAAGATGGACAGGAGGCTGGCCAGGCCCATCCCAAAGGCTACAGAGCACAGATTTTACCCGCAGGTGGCTAGCGTCCCTGCCGGGCCTGTTCGGAAGAGAGCCGTTCCCTCGAGACTTTAGGAGGGAGGGGTTCCCCAGGCCCTGGAGTGCCAAAATGACAGAAGGTTGCGTGAGGCTGCGCTTATATAAGGCTTCCTCCTCCCTCCGCAGACGTGATCAGCGGGGAAGTGTGGGCAGAGACACCCACCTGCTACCAAGAAGAAAGCACCTCAGTCATGTAAGGTCTTGCAGAGCACTTTGGGAGCGCACCCTTCCTGGGAGGCTGCTAGCCCTCGCCCTGAGTTGAGTGGCAGCTACATCACGTGACCATGGTGGGGCCCCCCTCAGGGAAGTGCTTCCGAGCCCCAGGAGCTGTCTCTTAGGAAAGCTGAAGGGAAAATGTGGCCGTTTCAAGCAGACAAAGAGCTACTGTGGAGCTCCTGAGTGAACATGCTCCACCTCAGGGTTTCTCGACCTTGCCAGCTTTTTGTAGATTTGGGGCCAGAAAGTTCTTTGTTGGGGGAGGGGGAGTGTCCTATGCATAACAGTGTTTAGAGCATCCCTGGCCTCTACCCACTAGACACCAATAGCACCTTCCCTCCTTCCTTCCCCAGCTGTGGCAAGCAAAGATGTCTCCAGACACGGCCACATGTCTCCAGGTGACATGTGGGGTATCAGCTCCAACTGAGAACCGCTGGTCTATCCAGACCTCAGAGAAGACTGATGGAGGTCAAGGAGGCTTGATGACTAGAAGTCTCCTAAGTCTTGCAGTGAGATGGACGTCACCCCAAGGCCATGGTATCTGCCTTCTCCCCCCTCCCATGGGGCACAGCATGCAGCAGAACACAGGTTTCAGCACGTGACTATGCACTGACTATTTCAAAAAGAAGTGTGTCTACATTATTCCTGGGAAGATCCAGGACAAAGAGCAAGTTCAGGAGGGAGAAAGCCAATGGACGGCAGGGAGTTCAGAGTCTCAGCGTCCTTCACCTGTAAAGCACGGGGGTTGAATAGCTGATCTCTAAGGCCTCTCTGGTTTTAAGACTCTGGTTCCACATCAGTAAGATGAGCACTCATTAAAGGATGCTATTAGTGAATACTGAAGTTGGCTCCATGTGAGAGATGATGAACTCTGGGCTGGATAAGGTTTTATCTTGGGTTAATTTTCTTGTCTAGAGACAGAGAACTCACTAGATGACTCATGAAGTTCTTACTTCACTCTCAGGTAAAAGATTAAGCCCAGATTTCACCAGGAATTCCATGGGAAACTTCTGAACGGGCCTGTATGGTAAACACTTCTAGAATGCTTGGCATTGGTATAGTTTCTTAAAGACCATTGGAGTGGAAGGAAGAATTTTGGCTCTACCACCCATCAGCTGGGTGACCCTGGACACATTTCTTAACCTCTCTGAGCTTCATCTCTCTCTTCTTTGCAAAACAGGTTGGTGTGCAAAGTAGAAAATGGTTAGAGAGGACTTCCAGATACAGCTCTGACACATTAAGAGCTTGGAAATCATCACTCCCATCCTTACAGCAAGAAAAAAGATGAGCAAACCAGAAATGGATGGCTTTTCTTACATCTGTCAGAGAAATGAGGTCACAGGGCAAACTGCCAACCTGAAAATTGGACAGACAAGTGAACATGGAGAATCACAGCTGAGATCAGCTTGCTGGGAGCAGAAGTTGCTAGAGCCAGTAACTGATAGGAACATTTAATTGGTAACTGAAGAACTGCTGGATGGACTAGACTGAGAGTTAGAAATTCTTGGGTGCTCAGTCTTAGGGTATCCCTGACATCCAGAACCTAACCAGGTTCTTAAGGTGTCTATAAAGAGAAAAATCTCCCATGCTTCACGAAGGGGTGAGGAGAAAGCAATCATTTTGACATATGCCCAGAGTGTTCTCCATAACAAAAGCCTGCCCTCAAGGGGCAGACTTTACCTGGGGCTTACCTGACCCAAGGGAAAGGCAATTAGACAACTCCGGCCTCTCCAGCCTTCCTGTCTCACAAAAGGGGAGGGGAAAAAAAAAGGCTTTTTTTTCCTAAACATCACAGTTCAAGGATCAAGCCTAGTAAGAAACTGAGATTTAAACAGGTTATCAAATGCCCTCTCTCCCCAACATCTTACCACCACATCAACGGGACTCCAATATAACAACAATGGATACAACCAAGAGCTGCAAAACAATTTAAGCAGGAGTTTTTAGGGAAACCCAAAGACAACTGGAAGTAGAAAATAAAACTAAGGAAACTGAAGCCTCTGGCACCTACAGTTGCAGCAAACATTAATTACAGTCCAGCTTCCAGCCAAGTTAATATAAAACCTCACAGTTACAGCCTGACTGTCTCAGTTCTTATTACCTGATGTACCACATCCAGCTTTCAACCCCACATTACAAGATCTGCTAAAAGATGAGGGGAAAAAGTGGTCTGAAGAGACAAAGTAAGCATCAAAACCAGATTCAGATATGACACAGAATTGGAATTATTCAATGGAGAATAGAAAATAATGATGATTAATATGTTAAGGGCTCTGATAGAAAAAGTACATTCCATAACAGATGGGTAAGGTAAGAAGAGAGATGAATACTTTAAGAAAGAATCAAAAGGAAATGCTAGAAATTAAAAACACCATAATAGAGATGAAGCCCTCAGTGGACTCAGAAACGGATTAGATGTGGCTAAGGAAAGATCAGTGAGCCCGAAGACATGTTGATAGAAATGTCACAAACTGAAATGCATAGAGCAAAAGAATGGCCAAAAAAAGCAGAAAGCCCAGGAAAAACATCTTTGGACAGCCTAGAAGAAATGGATAAATTCACAAAAACAACCTACCAATACTTAGTCAAGATGAGATCATCTGAACAGGCCAATTAAGTAAGAAAATTGAATCAATAAAAAACCTCCCAACAAACAAAAGCGCAGGACCAGATGGCTTCACTGGTGAACTCTACCAAACACTCAGAGAATTAATACCAGTACTTCTCAAACCCTTAAAAAAAATAGAAGATGAGGGAATTCTTCCAAACTCATTTTATGAGGTCAGCATTACCTTGATAACAAAATCAGACAATGATGCCATAAGAAAAAAAAGTATAGATCAGTATTCTTGATGAACATTGATGCAAAAATCTACAACAAATCATTATCAAACTAAATTCAATAATACATTAAAGGGATCATACGTCATGATTAAATGGGATTTATTCTAGGTATACAAGATGATTTATTCTAGCTACACAAGGATGGTTCATCAACTGCAAATCAGTCAATGGGATATAGAATAAGTCTCCTACATATGAACCTTCAAGTTGCAAGCTTTCAAAGACGTGAACTTGCCTTCCATCATCATCTGACATGAGAGAAGTTGTAGCCTGCCCTCCATCTCCTATTGCTGATGATCCTTCAGCTCTGCCATCTCCCACCTCTTCGTCCTCTTCCAGTCAGTAACTCTTCTTGCCTGTTCACTTGATGCAACTCCTGTATACCAGCTGTTGTACTGTACTACTGGAAATGGCAATCCACTCCAATACTATTGCCTGGAAAATCTCATGGAGGGAGGAGCCTGGTAGGCTACAGTTCATGGGGTTGCAAAGAATCAGACACGGCTGAGTGACTTCACGTTCATGTTCACTGTAAGATTAAAAATGCCTTCTTTATTTTCTTGCATTTGTTTTGTATGTATTAT
Source organism: Madoqua kirkii (assembly GCA_006408675.1). Lineage (NCBI taxonomy): Eukaryota > Metazoa > Chordata > Mammalia > Artiodactyla > Bovidae > Madoqua > Madoqua kirkii. Next base: position 14,341 of record SJYC01054390.1, read on the forward strand.
TTGTATGAAGAATATTATAAACCTATTACAGTACAGTACTATAGAGCTGCCTGGGTTAGTTGGGTACCTAGGCTAACTTTGTTGGACTTACAAAAAATTTGAACTTATGAACACATTCTTGGAACAGAACTCCTTCACATGTAGGGGACTTACTGTACCACATTAATAAAATGAAGGATTAAAATCACATGATCATCTCAATAGATGCAGAAAAAGCATTTGACAAAGTTCAACATCCATTTTTAATAAAAATTCTCAGCAAATCAGGTATAGAGGGAAGGTATCCCAGCATAATAAAAGTTATATATGACAAACCCTCAGCTAATATCATGCTCAATGGTGAGAAGCTTGAAGTTCTTCCTCTAAGACCAGGAGCAAGACAAAGATGTCCACTCTTATCAGTTTCAGTTCAGTTCAGTCGCTCAGTCGTGTCCGACTCTTTGCGACCCCATGAATCGCAGCACACCAGGCCTCCCTGTTCATCACCATCTCTCGGAGTTCACTCAGACTCACGTCCTTCGAGTCTGTGATGCCATCCAGCAATCTCATCCTTGGTCGTCTACTTCTCCTCCTGCCCCCAATCCCTCCCAGCATCAGGGTCCTTTTTAAATGAGTCAACTCTTCACATGAGGTGGCCAAAGTACTGGAGCTTCATTCAGCTTTAGCATCATGCCTTCTGAAGAAATCCCAGGGTTGATCTCCTTCAGAATGGACTGGTTGAATCTCCTTGCAGTCCAAGGGACTCTCAAGAGTCTTCACCAACACCACAATTCAAAAGCATCAAATCTTTGGTACTCAGCCTTCTTCACAGTCCAACTCTCACATCCATACATGACTACTGGAAAAACCATAGCCTTGACTAGACGGACCTTAGTCGGCAAAGTAATGTCTCTGCTTTTGAATATGCTATCTAGGTTGGTCATAACTTTTCTTCCACGGAGTAAGCGCCTTCTAATTCCATGGCCGCAGTCACCATCTGCAGTGATTCTGGAGCCCCAAAAAATAAAGTCTGACACTATTTCCACTTTTTCCCCATCTTTTTCCCATGAAGTGATGGGACCAAATGCCATGATCTTCATTTTCCGAATATTGAGCTTTAAGCCAACTTTTTCACTCTCCTCTTTCACCTTCATCAAGAGGCTCTTTAGTTTCTCTTCACTTTCTGCCATAAGGGTGGTATCATCTGCATATCTGAGGTGATTGATATTTCTCCCGGCAATCTTGATTCCAGCTTGTGTTTCTTCCAGTCCAGCGTTTCTCATGATGTCCTCTGCTTATCAGTTTAAGTTAATATAATAGGAACATAATAGGAATTGTCCTGTCCAGAGAAATTAGGTAGAAAATGAAATAAAAGGAATCAAAATTGGTAAGGAAAAAAGCAAAACTGTCACTATTTGCAGATGACATGATATTATATTTAGAAAACCCTAATGAATCCATCAAAACACTGTGAGAAAAATAAATGAATTCAGTAAAGTTGCAAGATATAAAATCAATACACAAAAATCTATTGCTTTCTATATATTAATAACAAACTATCAGAAAGAGTAATTAAGAAAACAATCTAATTTACAATCTCATTAAAAAAATAAAATATTCAGGATGAAATTTAACTAGGATTTGAAAGACCCATATATTGAAAACTGTAAGATACCAACAAAAGAAATTAAGGACAAATAAATGCAAAAATATTCTGTACTCGTGGATTAGAATAATTAATACTGTCAAAATGTTCATACTTCTGAAAACAGCATACAGATCCAATGCAACCCCTATCAAAATTCTAATGGCATTTTTCACAGAAATAGAACAAACAATCCTAAAATTTGTACAGAACCAAAAACGACTCCAAATAGCCAAAGTAACCTTGAGGAAAGAAGGACAAAACTGAAGGCATCACATTTCCTGATTTCAGACTATATTACAAAGCTATAGTAGTGAAACCAGTGTGGTACTGGGATAAAAAAGACTTCCCAGGTGGCACGGTGGTACAGAATCTATCTGCCAGGAGATGCGAGAGACATGGGTTTAATGCCTGGGTCAGGAATATCCCCAAGAGTAGGAAGTGGAAACCCACTCCAGCATTCTTGCCTGGAAATTCTATAAACAGAGAAGCTTTGTGGGTTACAGCCCATGGAATTGCAAACAGCTGGACGCAACTGAACACACACTCACTGGGATAAAAACAGACACATATATCAGTAGAACAGAGAGCTCAGAAATAAACCCATGCATATATGGTCAATTAATTTACAACAAAGAAGTCAAGGATATACAATAGGGAAAGGACAGTTTCTTCAATAAATGGTGTTGGAAAAATTGTACAGCCACATGCAAAAGAATAAAACTGAGCCACCATCTAACACCATACACAAAAAATTAACTCAACATGAAAAAGACTTGAGCCTAAGACTCGAAACCATTAAACTTCTAGGAAAAAACAGGCAGTAAGCTGGCAATGGCACCCCACTCCAGTACTCTTGCCTGGAAAATCCCATGGACGGAGGAGCCTGGTGGGCGACAGTCCATGGGGTCGCTAAGAGTTGGACACAACTGAGCGACTTCACTTTCACTTTCACGCCTTGGAGAAGGAAATGGCAACCCACTCCAGTGTTCTTGCCTGGAGAATCCCAGGGATGGGGGAGCCTGGTGGGCTGCCGTCTCTGGGGTCACACAGAGTCAGACACGACTGAAGCGACTCAGCAGTAGCAGCAGCAAGCTTCTTGACTAGGCCTTTTAAGGATTCCTCTTTTTATTTCTTTCATCTCCACACCAAAAGCAAAAATGAACAAGTTGAACCACACCAAACTAAAACGTTTCTGCACAGCAAAGGAAACCACCAACAAAATGAAAGGCAACCTACTGAATGGAAAGAAATAATTGCAAATTATATACCTAGTAAGGGGTTAATATTAAAAACATATAAGAACTCATATAAGTCAATAGTCAAAAAACCAACCAGATTTTAAACTGGGCAGAATATCTGAATAGACATTTGTTCAAAGAAGACATACAGATGGCCAACAGGTACCTGAAAAGATGCTCAACATTATTAATCATCAGGGAAATGAAAATCAAAACCACAATGAGTCATCACCTCATGTCTATAAGAATAGCTATTATCAAAAAGACAAGAAATAATGACTGTTGGCGAGAATGTGGAGAAGAAGGAATCCTTATGTCCTCTTGGAGGGAATGGAAAATGGTGCAGCCATTGTGAAAAACAGTATGGAGGGGCCACAAGAAATTAAAAATAGAAGTATAATGCAATCTGGCAGTGCCACTTTTGAAATGAAAAAAGGGAGAAAGTCCTGAAACAGTGGAGAATACAAAAGGCATGAAATACAATAAAAATACCATAAGAGAGACAAGAAAGGAACAGAAGAGATATTTGAAGTTATAATGGCTGAGAATTTTCCAAAATTAATGAGGCACCCAAACTACTGATCCAAGATGCTCAGAGAATGACATGCAGGAGAAATACCAAAGAAATTTATACCTGTACATATTATATTCAAACTGTAGAAAACCAGAGACAAAGAGAAAACCTTGACAGAAGCGAGACGGGGGAAAACATCTTAGCTATAGAGGAATAGGAAAAAAAAAAGTTACATTAGCCTCTCATCAGAAACCATGTAAGAAGAAAATGGAGTGAAACATTTTAAATGTGGAAAGAAAAATCCCATAAACCTAGAAGTCTGTATCCAGAGAAATTACCCTTCAAAGGTGAAGGAGAAATAAAGACTTTCTCAGATAAACAAAAACTGAAGGAATTTGTTGCCCATAGACTTGCTTTGCAAGCAATGTTAAAAGAAGCTCTTCAGAAAGAAAATGATCTAGGTCAGAAACGCAGATCTCCATAAAGAAAAGAGCATCAGAAAAGGAATAAATGAGGGTAGAATAAGTTCTTTTTACTTTTCCTATTTCTAACTGATCTAACAGAAAACTGTTCAAAGTAATAATAGCAACAATGTACTGGTTGGTTACAGTTTAAGAAGAAATGAAATGAGTAACAGCAATGTTATTAGAAAAGGGAGGGATGAATTGTGAATACTGTTTTACAAGGAACCTGCACTCTGGGAAGTGGTATAGCACTGTTTGAAAATGGACTTATTAGATGAAAAAGTACACTTCAAATTCTAGGACAACCACTAACTTAAAAAAAAAAAGTATAATTGATATATTAAGAGAGAAAATAGAAACATATAAAATGCTCAGTTAAAACCAGTGAAAGTGAAAGTCACTCATTCGTGTCCAACTCTTTACAATCTCATGGGCTGAATATTTTTAAATGTGGAAAGAAAAATCCCATAAACCTAGAAGTCTGTATCCAGAGAAATTACCCTTCAAAGGTGAAGGAGAAATAAAGACTTTCTCAGATAAACAAAAACTGAAGGAATTTGTTGCCCATAGACTTGCTTTGCAAGCAATGTTAAAAGAAGCTCTTCAGAAAGAAAATGATCTAGGTCAGAAACGCAGATCTCCATAAAGAAAAGAGCATCAGAAAAGGAATAAATGAGGGTAGAATAAGTTCTTTTTACTTTTCCTATTTCTAACTGATCTAACAGAAAACTGTTCAAAGTAATAATAGCAACAATGTACTGGTTGGTTACAGTTTAAGAAGAAATGAAATGAGTAACAGCAATGTTATTAGAAAAGGGAGGGATGAATTGTGAATACTGTTTTACAAGGAACCTGCACTCTGGGAAGTGGTATAGCACTGTTTGAAAATGGACTTATTAGATGAAAAAGTACACTTCAAATTCTAGGACAACCACTAACTTAAAAAAAAAAAGTATAATTGATATATTAAGAGAGAAAATAGAAACATATAAAATGCTCAGTTAAAACCAGTGAAAGTGAAAGTCACTCATTCGTGTCCAACTCTTTACAATCTCATGGGCTGAATATTCAGTCCATGGAATTCTCCAGGCCAGAACACTGGAGTGGGTAGCCTTTCCCTTCTCCAGGGGATCTTCCCAACCCAGCAATCAAACCCAGATCTCCCACATTGCGGACGGATTCTTTACCAGCTGAGCCACAAGGGAAGCCCAGGAATACTGGAGTGGGTAGCCAATCCCTTCTTTAGCAGATCTTCCCAACCCAGGAATCGAACCAGGGTCTCCTGCAGTGCTGAGCACTGAAGAATTGATGCTTTTGAACTGTGGTGTTGGAGAAGACTTTTGAGAGTCCCTTGGACTGTAAGGAGATCCAACCAGTTCATCCTAAGGAAATCAGGAAGGACTGATGTTGAAGCTGAAATGCCAATATTTTGGCCACCTGATGAGAAGAGCTGACTCATTTGAAAAGACCCTGATGTTGGGAAAGATTGAAGGCAGGAGGAGAAGGGGATGACAGAGGATGAGATGGTTGGATGGGAGCACCGACTCAATGGACATGAGTTTGAGTAAACTCCGGGAGTTGGTGATGGACAGGAAGGCCTGGTGTGCTGCAGTTCATGGGGTCACAAAGAGTCGGACATGACTGAGTGACTGAACTGAAATGATAGTATATAGTAATCTAACTGTAGCAATAATCACCTTAAATGTGAATGGTTTAAATACATTAATTAAAAGACATAGATTGTTAAGAGTGAATAAGAAAAGCAAAATCCAACTATACGTTGTTTACAAGAAACTCTCTTTAAACATAAAGACATAGATAAAAACTAAGGAGATGGAGAAAGATATATCATGCCAGCACTAACTCAAAGAAAGTTGGAGTAACTACATTAATTTCAGACATTGAAGACCGCAAAACAGAAAATTATCAGAGATTAAGGTGGGCATTATTAATTTGAAAGGGGTCAGTTCTCCAAAAAGACATAATCCTTAACATGTATGTAGCTAAAAACAGAGTGTCAAAATATGTGAGGTAAAACAGATAGAACTGCAAGGGAAAATAGACAAATCCACTATTATAGTTAGAGATTTTAACACCCCTCTATCAGTAATTGACAGATCCAGCAGGCAGAAAATTGGTAAGGATATAGTTGAATTGAACAGCACCATCAATCAACTGGATCTAACTGACATGTATAAAATACTTTATTCAACAACAGCAGAATACACATTCTTTTCAGTTCTCACAGAACATTAACCAAGACAGACTATATTCTCAGCCATAAAACACACCTTAACAAATTTAAAAGAATAGAAATCAAACAAAGTGTGCTCTCATACCACAGTGAAATAAACTAAAGATCAGTAACAGCTGAAATGTCCCCAAATATTTGGAGATTAAATAGCACACGTTTAAACAATATATATAACAATATATATATTTTATGTATAGTATATATATATACACACATATATCTAGCAAAACATGACTGAGCAACTGAACTGAACTGAAACAATATATGAGTCAAAAAAATAAGTCTCAAGAGAAAATTAAAAAACATTTTTAACTAAGTGAAAATGAAAATAGAACTTATTGATTTGGAGGGATGCAGTGAAGGTAGTGTATAGAGGGATTATTAGAGCATTTAATGCATATGTTAGACAAAATGGAAGATCCTAAATCAATTATCTAAGCTCCCACCTTAGGAAATTAGAAAAAGAAGAGTAAATTAAATCCAAAGTAAGCAGAAGAAAATAAGTAACAAAAATTAGAGCAGAAGTCAATGAAATTAAAAATAAGAAAACAATAAAAATCAATTAAGCCAAAGCTGTTGCTATGAAAAGATCAATGAAACTGATAAACGTCTAGCCAAGCTAAGCAAGAAAAAAAATTACTAAGCTACTAGCTAGTAATTAAAAATTACTAATATCAGAAATGAAAGAAGGTTAGCACTACTGATCCCATAGTCATTAAAAAGATAATTAAGAAATATTATAAATAACTTTGTGCCCACAAATTTGATAACCTAGATGAAATGGACCAATTTCTTGAAAGATGCAATTCACCAAAACTCACACAGAGAGAACTAGATAATCTAAATAGGCTTATACCTATTAAGTTAAATCAATAATTAATAACTTTCTAAAAAAAGAAAGAACTAGGCCCTGATGGTTCCACTGATAAATTCTACCAAACATTTAAGAAAGAAATGATACCACTTCTCTACTATCTCTTACTGAATATAGAAGCAGAGGGAATATGTCCTAACATATTTTATGAGGTCAACATTACCCCAATACTCGATAATGTCATTACTAGAAACGAAAACTGTGAACTAATATCTCTCATAAACATAGACGTAAAAATCCTCAATATGACAAACAATGAGATTTATTCCAGGTATGCAAGGCTGCCTCAACATTCAAAAATCAAGTGATGTAATCTATCACATCAACAGGCTAAAGAAAAAAATCATATGATTCTATCAGTAGATGCAGGAAAAGCACTTGACAAAATACAACATTTATTCATGACAAAAAATAAACAACAAACCTAAACATCTATGCAAATTAGGAACAAAGGGGAACCACATTCATTTGGTAAAATACAGCTACCAAATTCATTCTTGATGCTGAGAAACTACACTTTCTCCCTAAGACTGGAAACATGACACGGATGTTCCCTCTCACCATTCCTGTTCAACACTGTACTGGGAGACTTAGTTCATGCTGTAAGTCAAGACAAAACAAGACAAGAGTGGAAAAGAAAAGGTCGACCAATTGGAAAGGCAGAAATAAAAGTGCCTTTACTCCCAAATGACACAACTGTCAATGCATTAATAGAAAATCCCAATGAACTGACCAAACTTCTGGAACTAAGTGCTTATAGTGAGGTTGTAGGGCACAAAGTAATTACATAATAGTCAACTGCTTTCCTAAATTCCTTGAGCTTCCCTTGTGGCTCAGCTGGTAAAGAATTCGCCTGCAATGCAGGACACCTGGGTTCAATCCCTGGGTTGGGAAGATTCCCCTGGAGGGGGGAAAGGCTACCCAATCCCATATTCTGGCCTGTATACAGCCCATGGAGTCACAAAGAATCAGACACAACTGAATGGCTTCTCACTTTCACTTCCTATATTCCACCAATGAACACTTGAAATTTGAAATGAAAAACAATGTCAAGGACTTTCCTGTTGTTCAGAGGTTAAGGCTCCCCGCTTCCACTGTAGGGGGTGTGAGTTCAATCTCTGGTCGAGGAACTAGGGTCCTGCATGCTGTGCAGCATGACAAAAAATTTAAAAAAAAAACATAAAAAATCTCATATCATCATTTACATTAACACCCAAATAAAATAGGTATAAATCTAACAGAACATATGAAAAGTGAAAATGAAAGTCACCAGTCATGTCCAGTTCTTTGCGACCTCATGGACTATACAGTCCACGGAATTCTCCAGGCCAGAATACTGGAGTGGATAGCCTTTCCCTTCTCCAGGGGATCTTTCCAGTCCAGGGATCGAACCCAGTTCTCCCAAATTGCAGGCAGATTTTTTACTAGCTGAGCCACCAGTGGAGCCCAAGAATACTGGAGTGGGTAGCCTTTCCCTTCTCCAGGGGATCTTCCTGACCCAGGAATTGAACTGGGGTCTCCCACATTGCAGGTGGATTCTTTACCAGCTGAGCTACCAGGGAAGCCCTTAACAGAACATATGGAAGATACATATGAAGAAATCTAAGGCTGGTTCAACATTCAAAAATCAAGTAATGCCATCTATCACATCAGTGAAGAACTGATGCTTTCGAGTCGTGGTGCTGGAGAAGACGGACTGCAAGGGATCGAATCAGTCAATCCTAAAGCAAATCAGCCCTGAATATTCATGGCAAGGACTGATGCTGAAACTCCAGTACTTCGGCCACCTGATGCGAAGAGCTAACTCACTAGAAAAGACCCTGATGCTGGGAAAGATTGGTTAGATAGCATCACCAGCTCAACGGACGTGAACTTGAGCAAACTCTGGGAGATGGTGAAGGACAGGGAAGCCTGATATGCTACAGTCTGTAGGGTTGCAAACAGTCAGACATGACTTAGTGACTGAACAACAACAAATCACATCAACTAGAGGTTAAAGAAGAAAAACCATATGATCCTACGCAGAGATGCAAGAAAAGCACTTGACAAAAATCCAACACTCATTCATCATAAAAACTGAGTAAAGTAGGAACAGAGAGGACATCTTCAACTTGATAAAGAACATGTACAAAAAATCTACAGGGAACATAATACTTAATGGTGAGACACTAGAAAGTTTCCCACTAAGATCATGAACAAGGCAACTCCTTTTCAGCATCTTACTGGTTCCTGCTCTGTACCCTGACCCTTCTTTCCCACTCTGAGCCGGTTTCCCCCCTCTGTGAGTGGGGTCTTGGGAACAAGACCACACTCAGGGGGAGTGTGAGCTTTCAGTGCAGAAGCAGATTGGAAAACTGTTTTGAAATGTGGAAAGCACGCATACACATCAAGAATGACAACAGTGGTTAAAATAAAGTAAAAAAGAAAAAAAGAGAGAGCCAGGCGAACACTTCCTAACTCAGTCCTTATAACAAACCAAGGTGGATGTCATTGACCTGTTTAAGGGAAACTGTGGTTCCTGCAGCTCAAGTGCCAGCAACTCCCCCACCCCAACCCGGGGTTCCTAGATGGAAGGTGGAGGCAACCAAACTCAGCCTGGGTGACTCCTTGGCTCCCGCTTTTCCCACAGCCTCCATCCTGCTGCTGCTGTCTCTGCAGGATCTGGGGTGGTGAGCAACAAGTACAAGAAAAGGAGGTGACTGCATTAACAAATCATCATCCCGCTTTTCCCTTTTGTCTCTTTTTGGAGGGTAGGGGTAGAGCCAGACGGCGGCGGAAATCCCCAGGCTGTGGAGGTGATGGAGAGGGTGAGGAAGGTCAGGTGCTCGGAGGCAGGGGCTGTGGGGGTGATGGCCGTCTCCAGGCGACTCGCGCGGAGGGGAAAGTCATTACAGAAGGTGCAGCGTGCAAGGCAGCAGCCCCAGATAAGCGTCTGCGTGGGGAAGGCTCGCTGGCATTTCTGTTGGCTCGCCTGCTTTTATTAAAAATAATTCTGACGCCGACTATTTTGTAAGCGTGGAGGGCACACATCCAGGGAGGCCCATCTGACTCTGAGATAATTTCAGGGCTGAAGAACGTCGCCCGTGCCAGACACAGCACCGCGTGAAACCTGCCTCCCATCCCGTGGAGGGAGGGGGCCGTCCATGTATATGTATAAGTCAAGCTTCGCTAAACCCTCCAAGTAAAAATACTTTTAAATATTTCAGTACGTCGTTAACCACATACATCTCAGTTGGGGCTCATTCCAGCTGGGGGAAAGTAAAGGAGGCAGATGATTTGCATAAGTCGGCTGAGGAAATCTGGTGAGAGACTGAACGAGGAGACTCAGACACCCACAGATGTCAGCTGATCGTCAGGGCCCCGCCCCTCAGCCGGCCTCCACGTGTGCTGAGCACCTACTATGCGCCAGGCACAGCGCCAGGCTTCGTCAAGGCAGGAAAAACTTGGCATCACGGCGATGAGTCTAGCTCAAGGGCCAGAGGCCACACACTCGTTCCGCACTATGTAATTTGAGCTGTGATCAGCATTGTGGATCTGATGGAACCAGATGGCAGGCTATTGGAGCTGATGGAAAGGGGGGATTGGTCCAGCCTGAGGGCAGCTCCTGGAGAGGAAGGCTGGGCAGTGGGGTGTGACAGGATGGGGCCTCGGGCAGAGGGGAGTGCCCCGATGGAGGTTCACCAAACTGGCCGGCCACCCTGGCTGGAGCAAGTGCCTGTGAGGCTAGTGATGAGAAGGGTGGCTGCACCGCGGAAGGGATTCGACTGCAGGCAGTTGATGGTGGGCTCTGGGTTGAGGGGTGATGCAGGAAGCAGGCTGGAGACCGCCGCAGCCAGCGGACGGCAGGAGCGCCTGCAAGAGTGAGAGCAGATGGGCGGAGGAGCGGGAAAAGCTGGTCTTCGGGGACCAAGACAAACTGGTCCTGGCTCCGCAGGCCCGGGGGCCCTGACGTGGCAGTCCCGCATATCCTGCTCAAGGTCCCCAGCTTCACAGTGTCTACCCTGCCCTCACTTGCCTTGGACGCATGGGTTCCTCTTTCTAACCACTCTCCACCCCCTGCATCAGTACCAAGCCAGAGGAAGGGGCAGGGAGGGTGAGGAGGGAGCAGCCAGGCTCCAGGTGTCACAGCAGTAGCCCAGGCCAAAGGCGGCGGAGGGCCCTCTTGGAGGGAAAGAAAGGGAGGGCCTGGCGCTCCGTCGGCTCCCAGGGAGAGTCTGTTGCCACCACGTCCCATCCCTCTCGCGCCTGCGAGCGTCTTTAGGCGGGCATTTCTTCCTGTCTGTTCCCAGCACCTGCAGAGCGCCTGGCACAAGATGTTGCCCAGGAAGCATGTCCCGGGAGACGGGTGCAGTCGGAGCCAGGTGGCCACAAGGGAAGCAGCCCCTGCTTAGTGAGCGTTTCCTACTGAGCGCCTGCTCTGAGCACTTTCTGCTTTGTCCCGTTTCATCCACATCCTGGTCTTTGTGAGGTGGGCACCTTTATCATCTCCACTTTTCAGGAGATGACTGAGAGGCTCAGAGGACGTTACGTAACCTGTGGACATCGCCTGGTTTGCAACTTACCAGGCTCAGACTTGAAGTCAGGTGTGTCTGATCCCAGAGTCCTTGGCTCTGGTTCTGCGCGCGTGCGCGCTCAGTCGCTTCAGTCGTGTCCGACTTTTTACGACCCCATGGACTGCCGCTGGCCAGGCTCCTCTGTCCATGGGACTCTTCAGTCAAGAATTCTGGAGTGGGTTGCCATGCCCTCCTCCAGGGGATCTTCCCAACCCAGGGGTCAAACCTGCGTCTCTAGCATCTCCAGCATTGGCAGGCAGGTTCTTTGCCACTAGCGCCACCTAGGGTTAGCCCGGCTTTGGCTACACCGCCAATCAAACCCAGGCAGCCCCACAAAGGCCCGCACAGAGTTTAGGAGTTCTCCAAACAGTGGAAGAAATGTTTCCTTTCTTGGTCCAAGAGTGCACAGCACATAAGAGACGTTAACTATGCCACCCTTGATTTCCCTCCCCAGGCCAGGTGTGCACTGCGCATGCATGTGTCACGCGTGTGCTCACATGGGTGAGGAAAGACTCCAGTCCATTCTTGCTTTGCCATCATGTTTCCATTGCTTACAGGGAGGGACTTCCAGCTTTTTTTTTTTTTTAATTTGTGACTTTTCTCTTATAATTTTTTTAAGTTGATATATTGTATTTTCACTTTTATTCAGTTTAATTTTCTTTCTTCCCTTTTTTTTTTTTTCCCGCCTTGTAGCATGTGGGATCTTAGTTCTCTGACTCAGGATCAAACCCGAGGCCCCTGCAGTGGAAGTACAGAGTTTTCAGCACTGGACCACAGGCAAGTCCCCTAGCTTGTATCTTAAAATAGCCAAACATCTGGCTGCTAAGTGAACAAAGCTGTTCTGAAACCCCTAGTTGTGGGTTAGATGAACCAGATACCCAGATGCTGAGCTCAGATGTTCCCTTTGCAAGTGAAACGTTGGTCTCACATAGATGCTGCCAGTGATACTGCCTTTTATTGCCCAATCTTGATGCTGTCCTTGTCTCTCGCCACAGAGGAGTGACTTCCACTCTGGGAAGAGGTAAGAGCGAAGTCTCAGTGATAAGGAGGCATTCGTGAGTGCAATGTCTGTGACAAAACAGAACTGCATCTTCACTGACAGACATGTTTCTTCACTCGATTCTGGGCAATGGGAGGGCTACCAAACCCCATTTTTGCCGATAACATTCTTATTTAGATTTCTGTGTTCTGTTAGAGGTTCTAGAATTGGAAACTGAAAAAAAATTTTTTCTTAATTGACAATTACACTGGCCTGCTGGAGAGTGGGAGACTGCCTCTTATGAAATTCCACTGAGCTCCTAAACAGTCATTGGCATTCTAACAGAGAGGAAGACAGTCTGTTTAGGGAGCCATGGGCATGGGATCCAGATGAGGACTCCTCAGGTTGAGAGAGGCAGGAAATGAGCTGGTTTGGCTGGTGCTGGGGAGGGGAGATGGGAGGGAAGAACCATGCGTGAGGTACATGTTATCATCAAGTCCTAGCTTTTGCTTTGGGTCATGAGAGATGCTTATGTCATTCTTAAAAAGAACTTATTCAAGAAGCTAACTAAATACAGCAGACTATGTGCATGGTTCTCCATGGAAGTGTCTCATGACCAAGGATTATCATTAACCCAATTCTGTGCACCTGGGGTCCAATTAAAAAGCAATCAATAACAAGCCTATTTAAAAGGATGGTCTGAGATTTAGATTGCACAACAGGCATGCTTTTTCTTACTAGTTGTTTGGTTGTCCCCCCCTCCCCCCAATCCTTTCAAACACCATTTTTCTTCTCCATTTCAATAGCAACTTCTTCTCATGCAGGTCAAAGGTCTATAAAGGCCTCAAGCATCAGGAATCTGTTTAAGCCCCTTGGTGGGTACGAGCGTCCCATCAGGGCAGGAGGAGGGTCTCAGCTGGCTTTCAGAAAGGGATGGTGCATTAGCACCTGGACACACTGGGGTCTGGGTGTGGGGCGATGGTCGTATTCCAACAGGGCTGGCATTTTTATGCCGGACAGTAGGAAAGCAGAGGGAGACCCCTGTAGGCCTCTGTGAGTATAAGCCTCGATCCTCACCCTTGGAACGCCCTGCTTTGGGGACAGGGATAGTTTTTATCTTGGCACTTGTCTGCTCACCGAGCATTCACTGGGCACCAAGTGAGATGCATTTGCATGCTCTGGGCGATGTGCCAGGCCCTCGGGGATACAGAAGGAGTAATGAGCGCCTTTTCTGGGCTGCTAAGTGCTCTGCTTGTGTTCTCTGTTCACCCTAACAGCCCCCTCCGTTGTGGCTTCCCCGATGGGAGCGCTGGCCCCCACCCTGTTACAGATGCACCCTTTGCATCTGTGTGGCTGGAGACGCAGGGTATCATGGAAGGGCCGTGGCTGAGCTCCGAAGGCTGACTGCTCTTGGTTCAGATTCCAGGCTCCCCACTGTAAGACTTGACATGCTGGCTTAAATTCACCACTCTGAGCTTCAGATTTCTCATCGATCAAATGGGAATAACCACCCTTATCTCACAGGGCTGTGTGAGAATTAAGTGAAACGATTCAAAACAGGTGCTTTTGGTTCCTATCACATAGTAAATGTTCAGTACACAATCTCTTGTTTTTTTTTTTCCCCCTTGAGAATAGTGTCATAAAATAATCTGTCTTTCTGTTCCAGCAGGGCGTGATATGTGGTAACATGTTCATGCCTGCTTGTTGAATGAATGAATAAGTGCAGCCCTTTGGGACTGAGATCTCATGTTCTACCTGTCTTCTGACTTCTTTCTTGCCAGCCTTGCAGCAGCAGCAGCTCTGGGGCAGGTAAAGCTGCCCCTTTCTCACACAGCACTCACACCTCTGGCCAGGCTTGTGCTAGAACCCAGGGCCTGAGAATCCCTCAGCCCTGCACGATGGAGGGAAGGAAGGAAAGAGGCCTCCCTGGTGTCTCTGCTGACATTTGCCAAGAGGAAAAGGCACCACTCAATCACAAAGGTTTTCTTTGGATATCCAGTAGCTTCCTGCATGGTCCCAAGAATGTGGCTGACTTCAGAAGCCCCTTCTCCTTGAGAAAAGGAGATGTGAGAGTGACCTTCTTAGGGGGCACCTGGGCCCCAGCCTGCACCAGCTGAAACAGCAGTGGCCTCTGAGTCCATGGGCAGAGACCAGCTTCTCATTTCTGGCTTTACTCTCTAGCCCACTGTCTATATGCCCCCCCACACCCTGCCTCCAGACCGTTATTTCCTTTCAGGAGTGATGGAAAAGGAGTATGAGCTCTGAGGGTGAAGGAAGGGGAGATGAGTGCATGGACCTGGTACCTCCTCCCACTCTAGTTCTGTCTTCCATGGGCTCTGTGAGTTGACCTTTCACTTACTGCCTCACAACCAGCACCATTCTGTGTGGCCCAAGGTTGGGGATCAGGAGACAGAAGGCTTGAGTTCCAATCTGGCTTCTGCGACTCACTGTCTATGGGATTTCAGACAAGTCACCTTTGTTCTTGGAACCTCAGGACCCTCGTCTGTAAACTGAAAGTGAAGTCGCTCAGTCGTGTCCGACTCTTTGTGACCCCAGGGACTGTAGCCTACCAGGTTCCTCCATCCATGGAATTTTCCAGGCAAGAGTACTGGAGTGGGTTGCCATTTCCTTCTCTAGGAGATCTTCCTGACCCAGAGATTGAACCCAGGTCTCCTGTGTTGCAGGCAGATGCTTCACCTTCTGAGCCACCGGGGAAGCCCGTAAACCACGGTCTGATTATACATCTCGAAGGTCTGGTGTGAGCATTAGCGCTGATGTTTGCACACCGGAGGTGATCTCAAAACTGCAGTTCCTACTAAGGATTGTTGTTCTGCACATCCGGGGGCTGAGGCAGGGCAGAAGGACCTCGAAGTTCCCAGCCCCGGATTCACGCATCAGTATGTTCTAAAAATAAGTACTTTTTTCCACCTCCTCAGCTTGGTCAGCAGACTCTTCTTTCTTGCCAGCCTTGCAGCAGCAGCAGCTCTGGGGCAGGTAAAGCTGCCCCTTTCTCACACAGCACTCACACCTCTGGCCAGGCTTGTGCTAGAACCCAGGGCCTGAGAATCCCTCAGCCCTGCACGATGGAGGGAAGGAAGGAAAGAGGCCTCCCTGGTGTCTCTGCTGACATTTGCCAAGAGGAAAAGGCACCACTCAATCACAAAGGTTTTCTTTGGATATCCAGTAGCTTCCTGCATGGTCCCAAGAATGTGGCTGACTTCAGAAGCCCCTTCTCCTTGAGAAAAGGAGATGTGAGAGTGACCTTCTTAGGGGGCACCTGGGCCCCAGCCTGCACCAGCTGAAACAGCAGTGGCCTCTGAGTCCATGGGCAGAGACCAGCTTCTCATTTCTGGCTTTACTCTCTAGCCCACTGTCTATATGCCCCCCCACACCCTGCCTCCAGACCGTTATTTCCTTTCAGGAGTGATGGAAAAGGAGTATGAGCTCTGAGGGTGAAGGAAGGGGAGATGAGTGCATGGACCTGGTACCTCCTCCCACTCTAGTTCTGTCTTCCATGGGCTCTGTGAGTTGACCTTTCACTTACTGCCTCACAACCAGCACCATTCTGTGTGGCCCAAGGTTGGGGATCAGGAGACAGAAGGCTTGAGTTCCAATCTGGCTTCTGCGACTCACTGTCTATGGGATTTCAGACAAGTCACCTTTGTTCTTGGAACCTCAGGACCCTCGTCTGTAAACTGAAAGTGAAGTCGCTCAGTCGTGTCCGACTCTTTGTGACCCCAGGGACTGTAGCCTACCAGGTTCCTCCATCCATGGAATTTTCCAGGCAAGAGTACTGGAGTGGGTTGCCATTTCCTTCTCTAGGAGATCTTCCTGACCCAGAGATTGAACCCAGGTCTCCTGTGTTGCAGGCAGATGCTTCACCTTCTGAGCCACCGGGGAAGCCCGTAAACCACGGTCTGATTATACATCTCGAAGGTCTGGTGTGAGCATTAGCGCTGATGTTTGCACACCGGAGGTGATCTCAAAACTGCAGTTCCTACTAAGGATTGTTGTTCTGCACATCCGGGGGCTGAGGCAGGGCAGAAGGACCTCGAAGTTCCCAGCCCCGGATTCACGCATCAGTATGTTCTAAAAATAAGTACTTTTTTCCACCTCCTCAGCTTGGTCAGCAGACAGAGAGGCCCGGCAGACCCCAGAAAAACCTCACCCGAGCCTGTTATTGTGGGCAGCCCCTGTGGATTCCGCTTGTGGGGAACAATTTGAGAGGCAAACAAAACATGAAAAGCTACTCAGAATTAACAATGGGCCAGATGGTAATGCTAGTTTGAAGCAATAAAACATGATAAATAGCTTCCTGCTGCTACTCCTGATCAATTTCAATATTTAATAATTCCACTGCCACCCCACCCCCTCATCTGGCCCCCTCCACAGGCTGCTGTGATAACGACCCACATTCAGCTCACAGAGCAAACACTCCTTCACTTTCTGAAGGTGTCAGCAGAAAGCAGACGGCTCGACTGTCACAGACTCGCCCTCCGTCCTTGAGATAATTCAACTGCCTGCTTCTAAGGCACTCCATCTCCAGCCTCTCCTGGTTGCCGGGGAAGGCTGGGAGGGAACTCCGACGATGGAGATGCCGTGGGAGCGGGCAGCGGGTGTTAGTATTCCCTGAGTCTTGCTTTTGAATTTAAGAAAGGGAAGTGGTAGGGAGCTGGGTGGTCCTCTTACTCCAGGACCAATTAGCAGGAGGAGGAGGAGGCAACTAGGAGGGGATGACGGCAGCTTGGTGTGAAAGCCTCACCCACTGGCCATGCTTCTGAACCTCAATCTCCTTCTCTATGAAAGAGAGAATCACATCTACTTGCAGGAGGAGCCCAGCCTGCGCGGCATGGGCAAGTGCCGGGCAGCATGCTCTGAATGTGGGAAATGACTGGCAGCAGGAAGCATCATTATCAAACATGAAGCCAATTAGCAAATGATGCCCCAGCACCGCTACCTGCGGGAAGGGCTGCTGGTCCTCGTGGTCAGGGAGCTGTGGCCAGGGCAGACGTGGGGTGTGGGACAGGAACTGGCAGGGAGCACCCAGGGTTCTCCTCAAGTGGAGCCCACAGGCCTTAAGACCCTCCAACACAGGGTACCCGGGAGAGCAGGTGATGTGGGAGCTGTTTATGGAGGAGGAAATGGACAGGACGAAGCGAAATGACTTCTCAAGCTTACATCATATGAATGGCAGCATCAGTTTTAGTCTGGGTCTCCCAACCTGCCCCTCCAAACCCCTCTGATTTCATGTCCTCCCTGCCCCACTGCAGGAGAAAACTGCTCCCTAAGACCTCTCTCCCCCCGCCGCCATTTGTTCTTTTTGCAAGGAGGCAGCCGTGGGCTTGCCATCACCTGAGCTGTAGGTTACTAGGCTGTGAAATGCAAGTGGTAATACCTACTGCACTGGTTCACAGGGGCATTTAATGAGGGAATATGCATGAGAGCCCGCTGTAATTTTGTGATGAGCTGTACAAATGTCAGGTATGGTTATTATGACTTTTTAGGAAAAAAACCCTCTGGGAGGAAAAAGATCAGAAATTCATCCACCAAAGGATGGATTCTTCTTACCGAATCCTTCACTGGCCCCACATCCTCTAGGGTGGTGGTCCCCAATGTTTTTGGTACCTAGGACTGATTTCGTGGAAGACAACTTTTCCATGGATGAGGTGAGGAGTGGTTTCGGGATGATTCAAGGACATAATATTTACAGTGCACTTTATTTCTGTTATTATTCCATCAGCTCCACCTCAGATCATCAGGCACTGGGTCCCAGAGGTTGGGGACCCCTGCTCTAGGGGATTAAGATCAAGCTCTTTGGTGTGACCTTCAAGGGCTCGACAGTGCATGCAACCCCATCTCCACCCCTTCTCCCTTCCTCCTTGCTGCAGACCCTCCAGGCTACTTGGGGTGACCTGAGCCTTTTACCTGTGTCTCTGCCTAGGTGGGCAACACCCCTGCAGGAGAGGACTCCCTCAGCTGATCCCACTCCACCTTCTACAAGAAGTCTTCCTTGGGTCCCCCCTTGCTAAGAAGCTCTTCTCCTGGGCTTCCTGGTAGCCTCTCTGTGCTTGCCTCCATCCTAGCATGTGGCTCCCTACCTACTGCTGCGTTCTCATCTGCCTCCTAACTCCACAGCCCCTCCCTTCTGGGTCAGAACCAAGCGCTGTTCACTCCAGTCTGTCAGGGGCCTAGCCCAGCTTATGGCCAAGAACTGTGCACCGAGGAACCAACCAACAAGTAAGTAACTGTTCCCAATATTAATGGAATCAAAGCTTTAGGCAGGGGATTCAGTGGTGGAATTAAGAATTTGGGAGGGCACAGCCTTGCTAAAGTTACAATACTTTGACCACCTGATGTGAAGAACCAACTCATTAGGAAAGACCCTGAGGCTGGAAATGATTGAAGGCAGGAGGAGAAGGGGTTGACTGAGGATGAGATGGTTGGAGGGCATCATTGAGGACATGCGTTTGAGCAAACTCTGGGAGATGGTGAAGGGCAGGGAAGCCTGATGTGCTGCAGTCCATGGGGTCGCAAAGAGTCGGATACGACTGAACGACTGAACAACGGCCTTGGTAGCAGAAGTCAGAACCGTGCTTCTGAATTCAGACTCAATCCAGTCCCCTTAGTCACATCTGGAGCAGGCGGCGTGACCCAGACTTCCCAGGACAGGTCCCCGAACCACCCTATATCCCCTGCCTGCTTTTTGTTGGTAGAAAAACTTTTGTTGCCTAGGTCTTCCCCCAAGTTCCAAAGAATAAATTTAATCAGAGAAGTGAGAAAATGCAGAAACAAAGGAAAACAGTCAAGCAGGACAAACTAATAATAGTGAAGCCATTAAACAAAGTCAAGGACCTTTAGTTCCTCCTCAGAAGGGCTATAAATAATATTCTGAGCCATACCATTGAGCTGTTTTGCAGATACTGAAACCCCCACCAGGTGAAAATGTTAACTGCATGCCACCCACAAGCACAGAGACCCCAGACAGGTTGAACCTGAAGGTTGATGATGTGGACTCCTGATTACGTCACAGCCAACCAATCAGAAGAATGTCCACGAGCTGATCATGGACCCTGCCACTCTCTCCCACACCCTGCCTTTAAAAACCTTTCCCTGAAAACCACTGGGGAGTTCCAGCCTTTTGAGCTGCTTGGACCGCTCGCTTGGCCTGCAGTAAACACTGCACTTTCCTTTACCACCACCCTGAGTCAGTGGATTTGGCTTTATTGCGCATGGGCAAACACGCCCAAGTTTGGTTTGGTAGCAAGAAGATGATCGTCTTCTTCCCCCATCCTGACCCTTAACAAGAAGGAAGAAGAAAGGTACTGCCCTCCCTCCCATCCTCCCGCAGGACAGGAGGGAGGCTGGTGATGCTGTACCTGAATCCCGCTGGTCCACGGTCATGGAGTTCCACCTCCTCGTGATGTCGATGTAGAGGATGTCCACCGCGGCCATGGACAAGCTGCTGCTGCTGAGCTTGCAGTTCCTGCCCAAGACGGGAGAGGACACGTCACTGCCAGACCCGAGCCGACCTGTCCTGCCTGGCCTCCGCGCCTTTGCTTGGGCTCTGTTCCCCTCCTGGCTGCCGCCCCACCCTCACCCCCACAGCAGGAACTAGGGTGAATGGCAGCAAACCATTCACTGCCTTTACAGGTTCCTGTAATGCGGTTCATCAGGGCTCTAAAGGGCTGGGAAGAGGAGGGACTTTAGGAGGGCAAGTCTCGAGTTGAATCTGGCTCTGCCACTTAGGAGCAAAAGGCCCTGAGTAAACTAGTTCCCCTTCTTGAGCCTCAGCCTCCTGACTTGTTAACCAGGAAGTCTTTATCAGAGTCACTGAGGGCAGGTGTGCTGCAAAGAGCATGACTGGGGCATCAGACAGAGCAGAGTGAAAATCCTGGCCCTGTGGCTTCTTCCAGCTGTGTGCTGTGGACCATTCACTTTGGTGCCTGTACTGGCTGGTCTCTTAAATGAAGAGGATAACAGCTGCCCACACGGCCGTTGTGAAGATGACATGAGGTTGTGCATCCTGGGGCCCGGCACCTGGCTGGGGCCATGACAACTGCTGATTTCCTTCCTCATCTCTCTCTAGTTTCCCTCTTTCTCTGCCAAAGCTAGAACCATCTCAGCCCTGTCACAGGCTACCTGAGGCTGACCTTTCGGTGAGGGGCCCTGTCCACTCTGGAGAAACGGGGCTTGCCAGTCAGAGCATCTGGGTATGAGGATGAGGGGTCTGTTGGAATGGAGGCAGAACTCAGCTGGTCCAGAGGCACCACCCTTTTGAAGCAGGTCGTGCTGGGAGGGGAATCCCCACCCAGGCTGGATTTGCTCTGGGAATCCTGAAAGCTACCCCCCGGGGCTAGCTGTCTGTTGGGCTGAACCGTATTCCATGCTGCTATCAACCTTCCAGACGTGTCCACGTCCGTCGCCCCAGCTAATGATAAAGTGGTTCTTTGATTTCCCATTTGTCATCATCTCTTGCGTGAATAGCTCGCTTAGGAACCCGAGAGGCTGGGGGCTGATTGGCAAGCAGGACTTGGGCATTCCAGGGGCCCCTCTCCAAACCCATGCACACCCCCTGGCGTGACTGGATGGGTGCCCAGCACGGTGCCCAGATGAGGCTGGTGCTCCTCATATGCCAGCAACCTCCTGGCCTCCCGCCTCCCCTCCCTCTTTCCATCCCTCCAGCCCGTTTCTCCTTTCTTCCCCGCCTGTGTTCCTCCGGCCATCAATTCACATCCTGCTTCCTCCTGAGCTCCGCGCTGTATTTCCATCACAAGTCACCGTGGCAGACTTCAAAGCACATCACCGCAGTTATTGAGCCCCAGTAACAACATGTCAGTGGACGCAGAGCTTTTCACGTCACCTGTCACCGAGATGGCTATCTCTATTGGGTCCTGCTGGGGACCCGCTCCAGTCCCTTCCAAGGTATTCTAACAACCCGCGCTCTCATTTCCCAAGCTTCCTTAGAAGCTGCTATGGGTTTTCTCTAATTATCATATCTGTGTTCTCTGGACTACCTGTTCACCACAGGACAGGCACTCTGCCTGGCTTACCCTGTGGGTTAATGGAGTATTAAAAGGGAAACAAGACTGACCACTGGTATACAGTTATTTTTTTCCTGACAGGCAGAAAATAGAAGTGTCAAATCTTGAGTAGGAGCTGTAATTTACCAAAGATGATTCTCCATCAATCCCCTTTTCAAGGTAACTTGTTCTCCCTAGTGATACCTGGAAATACAGTTGATGATAACATCTGGACTGGGGTAGGAAAGGGAGGGATCCACTCTGGCTGCAGCTGATATGAAATGCCTGTGAGAATTCTGATTCTGTACGCACTTTCTTGGGCACCATCTGTGTTCCAGGCTCTTTTCTGCTCATTAGCTTTCTGGAGCTTTATAACATTTTATGAGGGAGGTGTTCTTAGACCCATTTCAATGCTGGGTAAACGGAGACTCAAGAGAAGGGACATGACTTGCCCAAGACCACACAGCTGGGATTCACATCTAGGGCTCCCCTGGAGGATAGAGCCGGGGACTTGGGAACTTTGGGAAGAAGTGGGAAAGTGGCCCAGCCCAGAGCTGCAGAAAGAAGCAAGATTCCAGAGACAGAGTCTCAAGTAGCCCAGAAAGGCTGGAGCCTCTAGAGAGGGCCTGTTGGGACATTGGGATATGAGCCTGGGGGATGGGATAAGACAACCAGAGTCACTAAGTTTTCCTAGGTTTGTCCCCGCGGTCACCAATGGACTCAAGCAGGGAATGTCTACAAGGGTTAAGACTTCGGAGTGAAATTTTCATCCATCCTTCCACTCAATACAGAATTTATTTTGTGTCTACTATGTGTAAGTGGTATTCTGGGTTCAGTGAGTGACACAAAGCTTGGATTCAGATGAGTCTTGGATATGCTCTTGGACGGTAGACATCATCTCACAGTCTGGGATAAAAACCTGAGGCCTTGGTAGCTCTTGATCATTGAATCATTTCCCCTTACACCCTGGGAGGCAGTTCCTTAAATTACTAATGAGAGGTGGGATGAATGCTTCAACAGAGGAAAAGTCCAGGAAATACAGTAACAGGAGAAACTAGAAAGATTCCTAAGAAAGGATGGGCTTGAAATGTACATGGTAAAAATGAGCTTTGGAGTCAAGTTCACATGAGTTTGAATCTTGACTTTGCTATGTGACCTTGAGCAGGTCACTGATACTCTCTGCATCTCAGTTTCCTTATTTGTATGACGATATCGTGGCTCACCATACAAACTTATTTTAAGGACTAGCTCAGTGCCTGGCACACAGGACGGCTTTCAGCCTTCCTCCATGATGTAGAGCCAGTTGTAAATCTGGATGTCAATCCAGAAAGGATTTTGGGGTTTTTTTTTGTTTCATTTCTTTCCAGAATCAGAACAACGTGGGTGCACAGAATGAGACTAACAAATCGTTCAAGTTCATCAGGAGTCTAAGATTAGAAAGATTTGAAATTATCATCCCCATTTCCTCTCAACAACTACTGACATCTCATGGGAAATTTAGAAGCCAACTTTTCCCACTCCATAAAATCCTATTTATAGAATTTCTTTTGTGTTCATCCTTCTCTGTGAAAGAAAAGACACTTATTTTTCCTGGAGAGCTTTCTGTAAGGTGAAAGTTAACAAATAATCAGTATGTGTTTAAAAAAGAAAGGGATAAACACTATCTAAACATCTTGGCTGGTGGGGATTGGGAAAGACCATTTTGGTTTATAACTTATCTATTTTTAAAGGCTATTGATATCCCAGGCATAACGTTTCATATTACTGGAAAGAGATCATCACGGAACAGAGGAAATTTTCAAAGTCACTGAGGAGTTAATGACAGAGAGGGAGGCAGAGCCCCCTCCCCTGACACTTCTGTTCCAGAACATTCTCATACAACCTGCTGCCTCTCAGAGAAGGAAACCGCCCCTCCCCCACAGCTACACATTAGGAAGCATATTAATATCTCCTTACGAGAAAAGGCGCGGAAGGAGGGGAAAAAAAGGCAAATGAGAACGCCGTGTTCTAATTTGGAAGGTGCCTGGGATTAGAAACCACGGAGAAGCGGGGTGGGGGGGGGGTCTCCAGGCAGAACGGCCGGGCTCGAGGCGAACACTCGAGGTATGGAGAAGCTGCCTCCATTTTCCAGAAATATACTCCGGTTTTGGCAAACCGTTTCATCTTTGGGCTGCAGAAATGGAAACTGCAGCCTGTGCCAACTGATGTCAGATTCCGATGGAGGATACGTCTGCGAAACGTGTTCTTAGTGAATTACACAGAAAGCTCCCCAAATGAGGAGCCCGATGAGAGAAAAGTAACAAAAATGCATTTCCCTCAGAGAAAGCTGTCAAACTGGAGGAGCAGATCATTTCCATTTCTCAGAAAAAGAGATGTCTCCACACCTCAGCAATTATGATGAAATTTTTTAAAAAGGTGCTTAATTCATGGTGATACTTGCTACTGTTACGTGCCTCCTGAGGAAAAGACACGACAAGCCGGTTCGATAGAGTTAACTCTAGACAAGAGGACGACAGTTCATTATTTCTCATTTCTTGGTGGAAAAGAAAAATAGAATATGGCCAGACTTGCATTAGCATAATTCACTCCTAAAACTGCTGATCTATGCAACACATTATGAGAGATGGTCACTGGAAATAAATTCAATCGGAATGTTTATTATTTTGTTCCCTCCAGCTCTCTTCCAGGAACTTGGAGAGGAAGAGTGGGTAGGACAGATGAAAGCCAAGTTCAACTTCTGCCGTTTGTGTGGGAGCTCAGAGAGGAGGGTCTCTAGCCAGCAAACATGTCTCTCGCATGGTGCTCCAGAGAAGGGCACTTGGTTCCATTTAACATATGGCACAAATATTATCAACTCATAATGACGCGAAATTTAAACCCAAGTGGAAAAGACAGAGAGCATAGTTGTTAGCAAGAGAAAACGCTCGCTGTCAAATTTAGCTGGCAAGATGGCATATATTCAGATACAAATCTGAAAGCAGAGAAGATACCTTTTACGACAAAGTTGCTGCGGGATGTCTTAGTACATTTTTAAAGGAGAAATGTATTGACTGTGGTGTGATGTGTTCTTCGTGTCTTCCTTCATCCTTAATTACCCGGGCTGCGTGCCAGGGGAGGTGCCGAGGGAGGGGAGAGGGGCTCACTGTCTGGATCCTCTGCTCCAGCTGCCTCTTCTCCCGCTGGAAACATCGTCACCTGTCACGGTCACCAAAGCTCCCCACTAATGGTACTCGGCCAAAGATGGCTGGGAAAGATGGGAAGATGGCTGCGGGACCTACTGGTTGCTAACATCACATATTCCAGTTTTTCATGCAAGCACTCTGAATTAGACAGAACAAAGGGATGGAAGAATCATAAAGCCTCTCACACAGAGACCGCGTTCTAGCAATATCCCTGATATCATCCAGTTCCCGTCTGACTGCCTTTTAAGAACCTTCTTTGCTAGAATGGTTCTCAAATCTTTTCAAGAATTTCCTTTTCCAGACTGTGTATGAGCATAGCAGTCCTCTTAATAGATACCTCAGCCTCTTACAGGTCACATACCGGTGGACTTGATGGGCAGTCACGCTTTGGTTGAACCCCAAATAATTTTCTGAACCACCGACATTCTGTATATATATATGCACTGAGATTTCACATATAAAAATAAGTATTTCTAGCTTCTCTAGAAAACCCAAAAGCTCTAGTGATACTGTTCCCCAACAACCTTTCTTTTTGCCATTCTTCTGCCCTCCTCATCCTGGTAGATCCCACCAGCTGGTTCATTTATCCTTCCTGCCTGCACCCTCCCCTCACCCATCCCCCAGGCAACTGAGATGTGATTCTTGTAGTACGTCATCTTTTCAAATCTCCCTTGCTCTCTCACAGCTTAAGATCATTGTATTGACACTAGGAAATAAAAGGAAGCATCTGGCTGAGGTCTTTTGCTCCTCCTTCCTTCTTCGTTTTTCCTGCCTGGAATTAAAATGTGGTGGCTGGATTTTGAGCAGCCATCTTGTAACCATAAGGCACTCTGAAGCTTGAAGCACATGCTCAGGATGGGTAAGCGGAAAGATGGAAATTGGGGAGGTGATCACATTTCAGAGTCATTAACCAGCCCTAGAAGCCCCACTGCCAAGCTTTCTGTTATGAGAGAAAATTAGACTCACTATTTAAACCACCTGTAGATGGGTATCCATTCCTACAAGTCAAATGTAGTTCCTAAATGAGTCAGAGAGTATCACGTTAGGTAGTTTTCTCAGGGAAATAACAGTACAGGCCTGCTGACGTTCTTGAAAATTCCCTCTGCCTCATGGAAATAATAACCACAAGACTCCCATTTCACAAACAGCTCCTGTAAACCAGGCTGTGGGCCAGATCCTTTATGATCTAATACATCCATCCCAACCTCATCACAACCCTGCGAGGCAGGAGAGATGATTACCATTTTACAGATGAGGGAGCTGAGACTCAGAGAAGGCAAGGGATTTGCTCAAAGCCGCACAGCTATTAAGTAATGTGCTTGGCTCTGAAGCCAAACCCCAAAGCCTGTGTTCTTTCCACTGGGCTTTCTTTCCACCTGAAACTAACACAAAGCCCTTCTCAGAATCTGTGAGAGTATGACTTCAGGTTTATTGAGACGGCAAAAATTCCTGCTGATACTTCTGCATGCTATCCTATCAGGAGTGTCAGAGGGCTGGAGTTAGAATTTATAAAATTCATTTAGAGCAAAGCACATGGAGAAGTCGTTTCCAATTTCAGACTTCTAATTATTTGCCTTCATGAATAAAACTATGAAGAGGGTGACTTTGAGTTACCAGATAGAAATATTAAAACCAGTGATGAGAGAAACAACAGCAGTATTGAACACTAGCAGACAGTTTCTCTGAGGTGTATAACATACAGTCCTAGGGTACTGGTGGCTTCATCCCCATTTTCTAGGACCATCGAGGTTCAGAGACCATCATTAACTTACCCAAAGTCACACAGCTCATAAATGCTCCTGTACTGCCCTTAAAGTGCCCCAGAGGGTAGAGGCAAATTAATGAATAATTTAGGAGGTTAGGCCTATTTTGTTGGATGTGGCAAAAGCACCGTTTCTTTGTCTTGTGCTCCATGCATATTTTGTATTATACTTCATAATATAACCACATTATTTTTATGCTAGAACAAATGTATTAAATTATTTATCAACTGAATTATTTAACTTTTCTCTCCTGAAAATGACACTTAGGAAAGATAGGCCTTGCTTCTCTGCTGTGGCTTCATAAACGCTCAGCACTCAGCCATGCACCCCTGGGAGAACTTCACCCAGTTTAGGAAGCGGGAGATCTGTTTGAGTCCAAGGGGCAATTATTCATCTCTGGTCTCGGGATCCTACTCAAGGTAGCACGGAATTGTTTTCTAACCACAAGCACAAGGTTGTGCATGCTGTCACATCTGTAGCATTCATTAATTCGTTCAACGAACAAGAGTGTACTGTAGGCCAGGCCCAGTGCCAGCTGCTGGGCCAATCCCAACCCAGTGGGGCCCAATCTGGCATCACAGACTCTCCCAGGGGCAGTCAGGGAGAAGAGCCCAGCCAGATGTCAGGCTGGTCTCCAGGCTGCCTGAACCCCAGCCAGAGGGGGCTGGTCTCACTGACCTGATGAAGGTACGGAAGCCTGTTGGTCCCAACTTCATCGTCCCCTTGATTCCCAGGAAGCGGATAAACAGGTTTGCCATCCTGTCCACTAGGCGTAGGTAGTTGAACTGCTTTGCATACTTGGGGAACACCTGCTTGAGGCAGATGGAGGGCAGGTGGGCGTCGGGGTTGGCGTTGCCCTGTGAGGCGCTGGCCAGATCGCTATGCGGAGGATTTTCTTTTGAGGCTAACGACTTCCCCAGCAGCTGATACCTGTGACACACAAGGAGTTAATGATAGAACCAACCTTTAGAGTGGGTTTGCACACAGAACACTTTCTCTTGCAAATTCTCCTTTCCTTTAGATTTACAGCAATGGCGGGCGGGGCCAGGGGGGTATTATTACTATTCTCTTCTTTAATTAATTAGGCCGTGCTGGGTCTGAGTTGCAGCAGTGGGATCTAGTTCCCTGACCAGAGATCGAACCTGGGCCCCCTGCACTGGAAGCCCGGAGTCTTAGCCAATGGATCACCAGGGAAGTCCCTATTATTACTATTCTTAATGTATAAACCAGAGAATTGACCTCAAAGACGCGACCTGCCCAAAGAGTCATATCTGTAATATACCTATGGTATATATAGGATACCTAATTCATGTTGATGTATGGCAGAAACCAACCCTATAATGTAATTACCCTTCAATTAAAAATAAATAAAAATTTTTAAAAAGTTAAAAAATAAAAGTGACCTGCCCAAGCTCACATGGCTGAGCTATTGAGCCCAGGACAGAGCCACGAGACGAGAGACGTACCCTTCCTCTGTTCTACCATCTTAGCTTCCCAATATGGACAACTTCCTTTCCTGTACTCATGATTTAAGAGAATACTCAATTATGAACGAGTCTGGGTTTGGTTTCAAATTCCTACTTATGGGTAGTAATTGAATAATTAGGAAATATAAAAATCTCATTGAGGGCTGGCAGGAAGCCATAGGCACAGTTCAATGAACAATTTGCAAAGATACATCAGTTACCCAATTCTAGGAATAGGCACAATTACATTTTCTGGCTTAACTATTTTCTTATTTGGAACTCATACAAAAAAAAAAAAAAAAGAAAAGAAAGAAATGATTAGAGTGTTGTGATTCCTGTCTGGATATTTTATCCTGAAAATTTCCTGAGAGTCAAGAAAGTTCACAGCCACTCACACTCAGATATGCCCCTCCCGCTGGAATGTTCTCACCTGTAGACCCAAGGATCACCTATTTACCTTCCAGGATGGCCCCCAGGTACCTCCCATTGACTCGGCTATTTCCCCTCCCCACCAAATCTGCATTCCCCGTCTTCCCATCTCCTTGAAGTTCACCACCATCTGCCAGTGACCCAAGCAGAAAACATCAGAACAAACACCAACCCCTCCTTCTCCCTCTGCCTTCGAGGCCTCCTCAGAGTTTCCTGGAACCTGGCCCACTTCCCCATGCCCTGGCCTTGTCTGTCCTCTCCTGGACTCTTGCAACAGGGCCTCCATCCTCCATCCTCCATAAGGTATCCGAGGCCGCCTTCTAAAACAGACCTGGCCAGGATACCTACTTCCGACACTGGTCATCTGTGAGGTTTCTGAGCGCCTATGTGGTCAAGTCCATAGCCTTCCTCTGGCATGCAAGCCCCTTCCCGGTTTCCTCTCTGCCCTCTTCACTTCTTGTTACTGCCCTGGACACGCTGTACCTTTCAAGGCCTTGGCCACTGCCGCCACCCCAGCCTACTGCCCTCTGGCCTGGCCTGGAGGCAGAGGCTCGTGCTTGCTGGACACCCAGTTCCCTCCCACAGGCAGTGCC
The DNA here is from genome assembly GCA_006408675.1 of Madoqua kirkii. Classification (NCBI taxonomy): domain Eukaryota; kingdom Metazoa; phylum Chordata; class Mammalia; order Artiodactyla; family Bovidae; genus Madoqua; species Madoqua kirkii. The sequence continues at coordinate 43,297 of SJYC01054390.1, forward strand.
CATCTCTGCACCCGCAGCTCCTCTGGCTTCCTTGCCTCCTGTCCTGCCCATAGCTGAGCTGTGAGGGTGGGGGAGGCATAACCCTTTCCACCTGCGTGTCCATTCCAGAGACAGAACCGTTGTGATGGGGAAGAACAAATCTGACTCCATATTAAATCTGTTACTTTTACTTTAGCCTTTGTGCTCTATTGTTTTTGCTGCAAGTCCACCACTAAAGGGATGTTGCCGATAAACTTAAATGACACATAATGGTCCATCTCTGGGAAGGCTGTCTCCCACGGAATGAGCATCAAGCTAAAATACCTTTATATAGTTCACAGGAAACCTTCTGCCTAGGCCCACCTCTGAAAGGCTGCAGGAAGGAAGAAATTAACACATCCCCTCTGGGGTCTGACTGGAACCAGGGCTTTAGCCCACTCCCCTTTTAGTATTAAAGGAAGCCTGAATTCTAACTCAGGGACGATGGCTCTTGGTGATGCCGGTCCACCATCTTCTCCGTCCGCTGATTTTTTGAATAAAGTCACTATTCCTTGCCCCAACAACTTGTCTCTCTATTTATTGGTCTGTCCTGTGGTGAGCAGTACGAGCTTGGACTCAGTAACACCCTGAGCACGGTGTACACAGCCAATAAATACTGTCCAACTGGCTAAGAGATCCAGGAAAAAAGAGCCGTACCCCACGGCACTGAGATCAATACCAAGGCCATTTTCTACTCTTCTTTATTAAATGGCCTCGTTCTCAGAGCTCCCACTTCCAAGCATGCCATCAGTCACCAAGTCAGGCTATCTTAGTATCTTCGTACCTGCTTTCTGACTCAGCCTTTGAAGTCTTCCTCGGCCCTGGCTGCCTGGCACATTTCTGCTCCACTTTCAAAACCAGCTCATCTGTTCCCTTGGCCACATAGAAGATCGTCTTTCAGGTCCACTCCCGATCCCTTGGACGTCTGCATTTCTCGAGTCAACTGCACTGTATTTGCTTACGTGCCAATCCCTCTTGCTATTTTGTGAGCTCATTGAAGGCAAGGACCACATCTTATTCAACCCTATTTCTATAGGACTTGATACATATTAGGTGCTTGGGAAATGTTTCACTGAATTCATTGCACTGGGAAAGCGTGCTTTTAATAGCAAGTGAAAAGTGTCAAGTCACTCAGTCGCGTCTGACTCTTCGTGATTCCATGGACTCTATCCTGCCAGGATCTTCTGTCCATGGAATTCTCCAGGCAGGAATACTGGAGTGGGTTGCCATTCCATTCTTCAGGGGATCTTCCCGACCCAGGGACTGAATCCAGATCTCCTGTGTTGGAGGCAGACCCTTTACCATCCGAGCCACCTTTAATACCAAGGTAAGCATCGAATAAAACATCAAGCTCATGATGCTTTTTATCTATCCCATAGGCTCGTTTAAATAGGAAAGTGGTTGGATAGAGAAACAGTGTACTTGACAACTCTGACAAAATGGACTTTTGCTCATGCTGGTTCAAGGAGCCCAAGTCTGAAAGAGAACCCCTTGGTGTGAATAAAAGGTCCTGTAAGTTATGTTTCCTTCAAAGTGGGTCTCAAAGCCAGGACAGGCAGAACCAGAACAGCTCAAACCCCCTTCTAAAGTTTAACTGTGTGGATGGTTCAAGGAAACAAATGCACCCTCATGCAAAGGGGAGGGACCTGATTCCTCCCAAGAAGCACTCCCTCCCGGAGGGGCGGTAGGGGGTGGGGTAGGGGAAGTGGGATG